>JAHWXV010109896.1:0-16421 GCA_024586415.1 Phrixothrix hirtus
ATACCGCCATTTTAAATATGTACACGTTATAAATTTCGAGTACCGAGTGACTGCAAAGCGCAGGATTGAAAGAGAAAATAAAGTACGCGAGTGGAATAAAGGTACCACATATCAAAACAGTATAAAGTAAGCGACGAAGGTACGCTGAGGGACTTCGCCTTTGACTGCGAGACTTCGCTTTTGACTGCGGAGCTAGCTGCAACGATACACGAGAACTTCGCGTTCAAACGTGAAGCGAGCTACACACTCTGCTGTCAACCTCGAACCGATTCACTTCACATTTGATCGTGCTTCAGGTCCGATCGCGCTACAATAAACCCGAAGTATGTTCTCGTATCAGGGCCCGCTTGTACAACCAACCTTTACATTAAAACACACGATTGAACAGGCGAACTTAGTTTACGCCTGGAAGTTATAAAACTTTTTTGCCGTCGCCAACGAAATCTAGGTGCCTTGGCAGTAGAGCTCGTCACCGAGGCCTAAACACGATTCTTCAGTTGGGCAGTTGGAAAGGGTAACAGCCAAGTTGACGGTTAGCGGAACCCATAATCGCCTCTCCCTAGGCTGTCTGCCTTGTTCTGATACCACAGTTGCCCCATGGGGCTTGGCGCACTAATCCGGCAGACCCGTAGAGGATGCTTGCAAATACTTCTGCTAGTTGCGCAGTGTAATAAGTAGCAGCTGGGCAAGACGTCGCGACCGCAAAAAGGATTGCGAGTATCAAGAGATCAGCAATTCCTCTAGGTCGATTATTCCCGTTTATGTATCTTCGCTGAGAGCGTGGATTCTAGACAACTTCCAAGTGCATCCTAACATTCGCTAAAGATCTGTATAAGTCAATTATTGTTGATTGAAGCCCTTTTACAAGAAGCGCCGTTTAATTAATAACATTAACGAGAATTTAACCCTGTCAACCGTCCGCCATTAAAAGTTAATGCTAGCCTGAATGAACCGTTCACTACGAATAATGATCGTTGCCGATACTTCTTGCGCTTTACTAATGATTAATTACCGTTGCATTATTGCTTCGTTGTGTACATATTAATTGTAGTATTTCAGAGCATGTATTTAGTTTATTTGTAGCAGTCGATTTTAATTTAGTGTTAGAGAATGCTTAGTTATTTGCTGTAAATATTCCATCATCATTTTTATTTCTGAACTTTTCATATTCGTTTTGTAAATAGCCATTTATTTGATTTTATTTATAGTACATAGCTTATGAAGGTTTTACCGACTTATTCTTTAATAACCAGTTTAGCTAGGCTCGCCCGGCTAGAAACTATCTGAGAAAAATATAAATAATTTTCTTCCTAAGACACCAATAGTAAGGAGTAACGTCACATATGTGGTGATTTTTTAATGAGAGGACGGCACTTGTAATTTATCTTACAAAACTACTAACTCGATAGCACTAAGATTTATAATATAAATAACGATCATTAAAAGTCATACCAAAAAGTAACAATATATAGGATGTTCTATTTAAAAAAAATTGAACACCACTGTCTAATCAGAAATAATTTTAGAAAGTGCCCATTTACCTCCTGAACTCTTTGTGAAAATTAAAAATCTCTACCTATAATAGCACCGGAACTAATGTTGTATTTTTGAAAATTCTATTTTGCCCGTACGAAGGAAATAAAATATGTTTTATCAATTTTTTAATGCGTGTGGGCAGATAATATAGGAGCCAAGTATCTGATAATCTTCCAAAGTAACCCTTTATAAGGAGTCCCTGACATTTACACCACTTATTTATTTTAGAATATTTGTTCTGCGCATTTCTTTATAGTTTTACATACAGTTAATTTTCTTATGAGTGTGAAGTCTTTGAAATTGTAAGTCCTTAACAGCTTTTAAAGTCTTAAATATATTTGCAGATTTTTATCATATCGTTTAAAAATGATATCTGTTTTTTAATTTTATTATACAGAAAAATTGCATTAAACATATTTGTAGTAAAAAACGCTTATCAAAAACTTCTTGATTATAGTACTTAAATAAACATGTAAAACTAACTAATTACTAGAGATAGCTTAATTGATTTAAAAATATTTAAGTTTACTAAAAATATTTTTATTCTGTTTAATGTATAAAATCACTGTTTGGGATTTAGTGCCATAAACAGTTGTTTATTTATTTTGAGCTCATAGTTTAGCATTATCAAACATAGGGTCACAATATACTGCTTTTCGACACCGTAAATCTATTTTGTACGGTTAATGAAATTAATCATTAACTATATCAATCGTCAAGGTTAAAAGGATAAACGGTAATGTTAACAACCACTGTACTACTACGTATTTAATATAATGTAATTCATTTTTCTTAGTTTTAAGATATAAACCAAACAAAACACGTAAAGTACCATAAAAAATTTGTTCCTACGATGTTTTATCGTGATGCTCTTACGATAAGAACGGTTTTACTAAATTACTATTTAAATAAAAATTATTTACAAGAATATTTTTCTCTACATACCTGGAATAATTGCAGAAGACGATTAATTACCTTACTACTTAAAAATATACATAAAATTATTCCAAAGCAGATCGGCTAGCTCCGGTAACATATAGCATAACGCTTTTGATAATCGAACGTATAACTTGTACAACGCATAGTCACACAGGACTGCGAAAACACGCTCAAAAGTAATTTCTCGCGTAATGTAGTACATATTCGTTTTCAAATTGGAGATTTTGTATTTTTGGATTTACAAGCAAGATACAAAAGTAATTTTAAACAAAAAGCGAAATTAAATAATATAAACATAAATTAATGTAAAATAAATCTTTAAATAAACTTTTACAAGATAATGCACGTAAATGGGTATTTTTAAACGTATATTTGCTTTTCGTTTTATGTTTACATTATTTTAAAATGAAAATCTTTAATATGAACTGTTATTCAAAGTGAAATAATTTTCAAAATTGTATTTATGCACTTCCAGTCACGAGAAAAAAAAAGACGCGTTGAACTTTTACCGGAATTGTATTTTTCGAGTCTTTGTAGATGGAGTTACGATCGAATAAATGTTTTTTAAACTACCAATAACATTTTTGTTGCCTAGACACTGATGTTTCGCACTAAGCGCTCGAACTGCGCACCTTGTTCAATCTAACAATGTCCTATTCCATGGTAAAATCCAAATTTTAATGAAGTTGGGCTTGATAAGTGCACTTTCGTCAATAATTTATAGTGGTTGGCTTCATTTAGTAGACACAACTTTTCAGGTAACCCCAGAGAAAGTAGTCTAATGGCGACAAATTGGGAGAACGATCTGGCCAATCCACTGTTATGTGAATTGCTCGTTTAGTAATTGTCTCACAATTATACTATAGTGTGGCCCTGCACCATCTTGCTGTAATCATGTATCAGCAAAGTTATTCCCGGTAATCAAATTGATTACTTGAACTATTTCGTTACGCAGCCTACCCGCAATATTCAAATCTCCTTCGATAAAAAGTGATCCAATTATTGAATTATTCAAATTCCCGCCAAGAAATGCAATTTTTGGGGTTGATGGGTATGTATTTCAGCCAAGCAATGAGGATTGTTGTCCCAAAATATAGCTGCGTTTGTTAACGCGACTCTTTAGTTTGAAAGTGACTTTAACTGAAAGCACACTGCTGGTAAGAAAATTGGTATCGTTATCAATTCGTCTTAAGACCTATTCACAAAATTCCATACGGGGTGGCGGCGGTTGAAGTTATTCTATTTCAACTTATATATCAGATGAATTTTGTAAGGGCAGAACTTGTTGTGTGAATATGGGCATGCCATGTTATTGAGCAGCTTTACAGATACTAAGGTGAGGGTTTTAAATGAACAATAGCAGAGTATCAAGCTACTTTTCCTCCATAGTGGATGATTTTAGTCGACCACGAATTGGAAGATTCTTTACACTTCCTATTTTATCTAAGCGCCTCATGGTACGCTAGACAGTGGATTTTGAAATGCGTATTTTGATTACGTAGTTTCCTTACATCACCACACGATCTTTGCTGATCGCCCTATCCTCAGAACAATTGCTCTACCTTGTTCAGAAAGGTTGGCCATTGCTTTTAAATAATAAATAGCTAACACTACGGAATGACTTAAGCTAGTTGTACACAAATTTTTACAAGCGGTCAAAGTTACAATATTCTAATTAAATACATATGTCGCTTATTTTATTACAATCATTAATTACCTGACTTATTGTATTCCTTGTCAGGTTTGGTTGGCGTTCCGCGCCAATATTTAAATTTACCGAGGTACGTTCACGATAAATGCGTGGTTGTTAGGATTACGAGGACAGATATATTCGGTGGGAACAAAAAAAACCAAAAACGGCTTCTCTTTCGGTGGCGAATAAATTAAGAAAATAAAGTGACAGTTATAATGTGTTCTGGATTACAAATGTGAATAATTTGTAAATACTCGGCGTAATATCACCGCAATATGGCATTAAAACACGCGTAGATCGTACTTTATAGAAATTGGTCGCGTATTAGTTACTTTTAAAGTTTTTGGGGCGTGTGTGAGAATTCCGGGAGAGTAAGTGTGGCAGAATCCAGGTCCCTTTCGGGGGAACTACCTGCCTTTTTCACCCCATTCGCTGCTTCATAGAACTTGCGAGTCCATCTGCGAAAGCAGGAATGTATAAGATTCCGGGTCGACGACTACGGTGCGTTTGGACAAGCGATTAGCCCTGTGACGGGTCGATCAAAACAAAGGTACTTCTTGCTACATTCTTTGATTCAATATTGGTTACCTGTAAGGGCCTATTGGATATATTAACGTGTATCGGCAGAAATCAGGTGTAATTCATAGTCCCGGATGCCGAATATTGTAGAGCCCAGATTAAACCATTCCCGTTTTGCGGGGAACTTGCCACAACATAATTCCTGTCCAAACTATTTCTGTATACCTTTATTTACTGTGAATATAATATTTAGATAATAAGTACATTTTATAGTAAATTAGTTAGTTTACCCCGTAACTCTTTAATTAGGCCGCATTCAAGAGCCTGAAAAGTTTTCTTTTAACACTGTGTGTCCTTTTCTTGTTTTTGTGTATGCGGAATAAGCCATTTATTTAGGTATAGATAAATAGCTATTCTCCAATTGGACTTTCATTTTAAACTTATAATTAGCTAAATGTGATTATGTTGTATTTCAGGGGATATGTGTTTGTCAAGGTGCCCCCTCCTATCTTAATTGATATTGATATTTGGGGTGTAGATAAGAGGCAAGTCAGGGACAACGCATTTATAGGTCGCGGAACTGTTTTTCCCTGTTCCGAAGGACAGTTCAAACTTAAAATCTTTTTTTTGTACGTAATTTCAAATTCTTAGAGCGTGAGCGTGCTATTGAAACTGTCATGGACCACACTCCTTCGAGGAGCTAGCGATACACCAGCATCGTCGCCGGGCGTAACGCCAGCCGAGCTTGTGGTATCCTGACACTTTTAAATGAATTTTGAACATTTGTAATAAAAGTTCGACACGTCTTTATTTTATCTCATGATAGGAAGTGAATTTTTTAAGTTATTCGTATTTCTAGCAATTTAAAAAGAAACGTTGACATCAAAGTTACGTACATTTTGCTGTAGAATCTGAATCTGTAATGAAACATGGTGATTTCCATTTTCTCCAGGATCACCCCTCAGGGGGTGGCGGAGTGAGTTAATTTGGAGGCAGTTGATTAGAGATTCAAAAGAAATTTGACACATATTTCTTCATTTCTTGATCGAAGGTTTAGTTATCGAAATATTAAACAATTTCAACTATTTCTTGTGACATCCAGTATCACAGTATTTATATATATATAGTAAAATTATTGTTAAAAATATGGTGTGAGGTATTGGTATACAAATATGCAAATGTTCAGAAATAATTAAAATGTTATTTACGTTTATTTTGGGAACTATAATCCTAATGATCACCCATTAAAGTTACTGGACACGTAAAACCCTGTTAAACTCCAGAGATTTTCTCTAATGACTCACTTCATCGCATTTTTTCAGGAAAACCTCCAAGTTCACGTAAAAGGCTGTCAAGGACATAAAAATCGTAGCAAGTTTAAAAAAATCGTTAAAAACGTTTTCGAGAAAATTGCAAAAAACTTAAAAGTCGCAAGAATAAAGTGGCACTTCCGGTCATTCAATTTTAACTAAATTTTTGTTGTTTCATATAAGGAAGATATAAAACATAAATATAGTTTTTGATTTTCATATAATGATTATTTTTTGAGAAACGTTGTTCACAACTAACACGCCAAGTACTTCCGGTCACTGGAGTTTCAAAAATTTATAAGAGAAATTCCTTAGTTAATATAAAACTAAATTAAGTAGCTAAGGAATGTACTTAGTTTAAAAAAAATCGTTACGGTCGATTTAAAAAAAACGTAAAAATGAAGAATTCAGAAATTATTTTAAAATGACCACAATAAATTAGTACTTCCGGTTATACGATTTTAACCATATTTTTGATTTTTCTGAAAAATGCAGTTGTAACTCAAATATAAATTTTCAGTTAGTTAGGGCTTTCAGTTTCATGGTTAATATGTTCAGAGTTAAAAGTGAAATTACTTCCTGTTACTCCGTTTACAGCAAACTTTCTGAGTAGCCGCCCAAATTATATGAAAGGGTGTTAAATGCTTAAGAAATATAATAAATTTAAAAAAAGTTGTTAAAGCCGATTTCGAGAAAATGTCAAAAAACAAATAATTCACAAATAATCTAAAAGTGACAGGAATAAGGTGGTACTTCCGGTTATCTGATTTTAACTAAATTCGTGATTTAGCATACTAAGATGATGATCTTAGAGACCAAGTTTTATTTAGCTAGGGTTTTTAGTTTCATAGTTATTTTAACCAGACTTAACGGCAAAAGTACTTTTGGTTACTCGACTTAGCTCTTATAGCTCTTCAAGGTGTTATTAGCTAATTCATGATCATTTTAAGATAAATGGTAATTGTTTTCCATGAGGCACACGTCGTAGAGCAGATTGTATATTTGGATAACTTATCGCCTGATTTTTCTTCTTGGTTAGCTCATCTTTGTAGTAGCAGAATCATACCACGATTAAAGTTAAAAACATTCTCACAAGGCTATCGTTTTATCTATAACCCAACATTTATCACTAAAACGACGGATACTGGTGATGGTTTTTGGGACATTTGTGGTTAAATAATCTGATAGGAATAAACACAATTTTATTGGGCGGTTTTTCAGCTTATCCTTCATGGTATAAGTAAACTTTATCAGTATTTGTTTTCACATTATGTATACAATATACCGATTCCATCAGTTCATTATAATAAAATACTTCACCAACAGGAGTTTTAAGATTTTGCATAAAACAAATTCAAGAGATAAAATTGTTACAGCATTATCCGAATATTTTGTATTTTCTTTTAACCTTTTTGTAAAATTTGTTTGCTCGTAGCTTATGAACTGTCACGGTCTCGCCCTGACATTTAGCTAATTAATCATATTTGACTTAAATTTTTGCAAGTACTCTATATATAGCGTTAAATAGTTTTTAATAAAAAATGGGTACGGAATTTTTGGTGTTAAGTAACAAATATTCCCTTTTATTTAGATTTGAATGGTTAAATATATTTGTTCTAATGAACAATAATTCTTTCCATTATTTTAACATTTTAAAAAACGGTTGCCTATACTTTATTTGAACAATTGAGAGAGATTCTTTCATGTAATTTATTCTCACTATAAGGTATTGCTATCTGGCGTAAATATTTGAAACTATGAAATCCGTTTTGAAAATTTAAATTCAATATAATACAATTTTATCTGCCGGTTTTTGTTATGTTTTTGGTTGTGAGTCGCCTTAAATTAACATTTTTAGTATGTTTCTGCTCTTGCTGTTACAGACCTTGTTCATAATTTACGCAACGGTAAGGGCTAATTAATCCGTTATTATTTGATTAGTAATTGGCTTCTGTTCTATCTTCTTTAGCTCGACTGGTAGAATCTTAATTATCTGATTTTCGATAACATTATGGAACGGGCTCGCCCCGAAAGACAACCTCTGCTATAAGATGGCAACATGTCGAACCCATCATAAATAAGGGAACATTTACTCGTTGGACTGATAGACGAAATCCTAAAGATCGTAAACTATTAACTAATTCATTAAGTGTTTCTTAACGTATAATCATAGGCTTCGTAAGGTGAACGTTTCTTGACATTCAATTCTAATGAAACGTTGTGAATCCGTCCTAAAAATGCATATGTATACTTTGCTGGAGCGTTATGTAATTATTAAACATTTTACATACTAACTATGGGTTGTCTACTTAATTTTTCTTATGAAGATGCTATCTGTTAATTTCTGACTGACTTATCTTTCAACTTCTCTGTAGTGCAACTTTGACAGATTTGTCTCATACAATGAACAGAATTTGCTCGGCAGGCAGTCAAATTAATTAGTTATTTAATAAATTTGTGGTTATTACCATGCAAAGATTTAAATGCTCGATGAAACAAATCCAGATTTTCACAGTAGATACACCAGCCTACTGTTTGATCTTTACTTGATACTTCTCCAACGTAAGGAGGACATAGTTCACAAAATTTAGAATAACCAATTAACTGGGACTTAAATTCGTCACAGTAGATGGGATATGCTTCTCTAATTGTGAAAATTAACCATCGTTTTTGAATCGTGTCTTTCTTACCATTAGGCAATCTGACTATTTTGACATTCCTTTTTCCAGGTAGCTGGCGAGAAATATCATATTTCACATAGAACACCTTTACAGAATCTATTGTTTTAGCTGATAGACCATAATTCCATTTCTTCTGCAATGAAGTATTAACAAGAGTAATATTGTTTCTTTGAGAAAGTTCTTTAACAACAGCAATCCTTCTTTTTAGATCATGAGGCAGAGATAACGCAGCCCGCAGCCGTACAAAAAATAGAGATACGTTATAAATTAAAATATTATAGAACGTTTAAAAATCTACATAAAATTAAATAAGAAGCTAAGATATAGCTGTTAAATGTTTCTACGATTAAATGTTATGGCAGTCTCGCGTTATGCTAGTCACGCTAGTTTTAACGCTAAATGTAATCATACAGTATTTATGATAGCAAGTACTAGTACTTATACTTGCAAGAATGAACATAACGTGGTTTCTGTGTTCTTTCAATATCTTGAGAACAGCAAAGGAAATTGGAGATCGTTTACTATTCAGCCAACTGCGGAGCTTTGTTAAACATGAGTTATATGTATAAGACGTCTAAGATTGATCCTTATCGTCAATTTTGTAATCACAATAAAGTATGTTTTTATTATTTGAGTAATCTTCCGTTTTAGACACATATGTATATAGCAGAGGTTGCTTGAAGTGTCGACAAATTTTGGTAGTAGACAAAACTCAGCCTAACATATCAAATCTGTGACGCTAACTAGAGTAAACACAAGGCTTAGTCTCATTTTATACAATTCAGAAGAAGGAGTTAACGGAAAATAATTAAATTAATAAATAATTCGTAAAAATTCGATAATTTGCCATATTTCTTATATTTAGCACCTAATCATCATTCGATCAAAAAGAATATACAAGCTTAGCAACACATTAGTTATGTTCGCTGACTTAAACAGCGACCAACAATAATTCTTGAAATTTACATAATTTCTCTTAGTACCTAGTACAATCCCAAAGTATAAATATTTTTGCGATTCGATCCGCAGAAATGAGTTAGTCTAAATATTTAGTTGGATACTATAAGCCACTAAAATTATTTTTCTGTTAAGGTTACTTTATTCCTGTCATCTAGGAATGGATTTTGTGTCAGAAAAACTAGAGCAAGTTCAATTTTATTTCCGATATTCATATTTGGCTGGTCAAAAGATCCTTAAAACACCGCAGTATTGTGACGTTTGTTTAGTGTAATCAATGTTAATATTCTGTTAAATGTTCCTTGCAAATGGCAGTGTTTTTTGTGATAAATGACATTTGCAAGTTATTTTCAGAATTCAATTTAACATCTTTTAGCTATTTTACTTTTTTATAAAATTAATATTTTGCAGTTTCGTAGAAAGAGTATTTTATTGTATTTTCTGATTATTTAGTTGAATGGAATTGATTTAACCCGATTGCCTAATTTTGATTTCCGGTAAAACATGTTTTGCATATCAAACTACTAGGGCAATTCCATGAAATTGTCAACTTTTTCAATGCATTTCATAAGTTTAATATCTATGTCATGTTGCATATCATTGCAAAGATAATTTCATATAGTTCCTACATTTGGCAACGCTTTATTAATATAAACGCTATCGCGACGTAAAATCGGGGTTTAAATTTTTGTAGGCACCTCGTAGAAATAACAGTTGTATTTACCTGTACTTTGGAGTGTAAAATTGCAGTAAAGAATAAGAACTTAACGGAAGTAGATATATTATTTGTAAAGCCTAATATGCGGAGTAGTTAAAAATTAATAAAGAAAACTGATGTATTTAGTACCCATTATTTTGTTGCAATTTGAATGCTTACAAGTGCAAGTTGTTATGTTAGTCACAAAATACTGGTATTTTACAGGTATCCTGGTTGTTGGTTAATAATTCCAAGAAACTGATTGTTATGTTCAGTCTTGCAAGTATAAGTACTAGCACTTGCTATCATAAATAATGTATGATTACATTTAGAGTTAAAACTAGCGTGACTAACATAACCTGTGACTGCTATTGCATTTAATCGTAGAAACATTTAATAGCTATATCTTAGCTTCTTATTTAATTTTATGTAAATTTTTAAACGTTCTCCAATATTTTAATTTATAACATTTCTCTACTTTTTGTACGGCTGTGGGCTGCGTTATCTCTGCCTCATAATCTAAAAAGAAGAATTGCTGTTGTTAGAGAACTTTCTCAAGGAAACAATATTGATCTTGTTAATACTTCATGCAGAAGAAAGGGAATTATGGTCTACCAGCTGAAATAATAGATTCTGTAACGGTGTTCTATGTGAAATATGACATTTCTCGCCAGTTGGAATGTAATAATAGTCAGACTACCTAATGGTAAGAAAGACACGATTCAAAAAGATGGTTAATGTTCACACTTAGAGAAGCATATCCCATCTACTCTGATGAATTTAAGTCCCAGTCAATTGGTTTTCCTACATTTTGCGAACTATGTCCTCCTTACGTTGAAGCAGTATCAAGTAAAGATTAATCAGTAGGCTGCTGCATCTACTGTGAAAATTGGGATTTGTTTCTTCAAGCATTTAAATATTTGGGTGGTGGTAACCTTAAATTTATTAAAGAATTAATTTATTTGACTGCCTGCGATGCAAATTCTGTTCATTGTATGAGACAAGTCGATCAAAATTGCACTACAGAAAAGTTGAAAGATAAGATAGGAGCCATTTTCTCTTTTGCTACTGTAAAAGTTGACGATTTATTTTCAGTGAACCAATGGAATAGCGGGAAACTCGAATGTGCACCCTATACTTTAGATACCCTGAAGGAAATGATTCTGGAACATTTTGAAGCATTCATACAATATTTTCCAACAAGCAAGGGCATTATAGAAACACAAGAACTCTTTGCAATCTAGTGAAGTTATTTTGCAAATAGGTTTTTGCAAAGAATTATAATATTAAATTCCGAAATGAGATTATGCAAGTACACTGAAAGACTCCATGGAGCTCATCTGTTACAATATATACTGCTCTAATATATTTTAAGGCAGATCTGGTGCGCAAGTGCAAACCTATTCCGTTATTTTCGACAATCATGATCACTCTGCACGTGAGTTGAATATCTTTAATTCTAAAGTAATTTAGCATTTCGCCGAAACTCAAAACTGTTAGCTAAAATCTGTAGTAATTTGGACAAATGGAGCAGCTCCTACTTTCAAAAATAGATGTTCACTGGTGACGTCATTCTCATCTAGTCTATATAAGCCATGAAATTTTAGTGAATCTTACAATGATGGCAAAGATCCACAAGACGGTATAGGAGCAATCGTAGAACGGCTAATATGGAAAACAGTTCTTAGAGGCCAAGCTATAGTAAGAAATGCCGCTGGTTTCTACAATGACCTGTAGAGCCAAAGCAACGTGAAGACTTTATTATGTCTACTTATTTGTGAAAACGGCATAGTGGAGAAAAAACAAGAACTGAATGTTTTATTTAAAAGTGCACGTTCAGTAAAGGGCACTCAAAAAGCTCGTGTGGTAAATGTAGAACACCTTACAGTTTGTCTTTACAAAAATTTAGGTGACACACAGTCAATGGGTCCCACTGCTTGCCTTTTACGCGAAAGTATAAATGATTCATAAAGTTGTTTCAAGATTACCCGTTCTAGAAGTACAAATTATGTCATATAATCCATCTACATATTATGACAGTTAATTTGATATGCTATCCTTTCTTGGTTATAGTAGATTAAAACAGTTGATAAGTATTATATTCTACAGACTTTTCTTATGGTATTGTTTAATAGACAAAGTGTTATGTTGGTCACATGTCATAATTGCGATTTTCAAATTGTGTAGGTATATTAATTAGAATTTTTCATAAATGTGATCTGTTTTTGTTAAAATAAGTTTCAAAGTGCGAGTTAGTTAATTTTCAAATGTAGCAGTTCTCTAATTTCAGAGAATGGCTGCGATAAACACGGTACGTCTATATTGAGGTTGCATATTTGTTATGTTAGTCACACTAATAAAATATCGCAACAGTCTACCATATTCATGATATTTCTTGTCATTTTTTTATAAAAATAATTGAAGATACACATTAGATGGTTAGCTATATGTTGTAAGTAAATCCAGTAGCAGCTTCTTGTTAAAACTAGCATTTCGCAAGCTTAAATGCTCTATAAACGTTATTATTAGTCACTATAGAATCACCCACTATCAACTAACTCTAACAGAAGGAAGCCGCAGAAAAAATGTAGCTTTCTTTCATTTGGGTATTATAAAAATCTATGTGTAAACTATAGTTTCTCATTTAATTTTTAAAGAGTTCATACGGCAAATATATCATCTCAATTCCAGAAATTTGCTTTCCTTATAGTTTTATTGGTATTCAAGTGAGTATATTACGTGGAATACATATTGCATTCAGTATCTCCACAGTGATCGAGTAACTTCATAAAATAAGCAAAAATCCAATGGTAGCTGTGACTCTTCTTATATATTCGTGAACTAACTGATCCAAGCAATCTACATGTCCCTTCACAGAACAATAATATAAAACTATATCTGCTTTGCTATATCATTTTTGGTGATGTATGGTATGCAACACTGTTACAGAAGCCCTAGATTTTAGTACGCATGAAACAAGTGTAACTTTCTTGGTAGATACATTAGATGCATTACTTACTTGGTAAAAAATGTGAATGAAGGATTTTCTTATTCTTGCTTACCCTATCTTAAGCCCTTTGGAAAGCAGGGTAAGTGCAAATAGGTTTTTTATTTCATTTATGACGATAATTTAACTAGATGAAAATATATGGATATTTTAAGAAATAAAGTACAAGAAGTTTTAGATAATTTACCATTGGTGAAGTTAATGGCGTATTGGTTGCCATTAGATTGTACCCCAGCACATTGCAATGCTACTATTAGCCAAGAACTAACTAATATGTTTGATGATAGCTGGATTTGTCGTCTTGGTCTTTGGTCGTGGTCGGCATGGTCACTCGAACTAACACCTCTAGATTTTTATGTATGGGGAAAAATTAAAGCAGAGATATACGATACTCCAGTCCAAACCAGAGAAGATTTATATACCCGTGTTGTGAATTCTTTTAATAGTTTGAATCTCCAAGAGATAATGAAGGCGAGAGTTCAAGGCGTTCGATTAAGTATTTATAAATGTTTGGAGGTCTATCGTTCTTATTTTGAAAACTTGTAATTAAATTAATACATTTCTAATTCACTTTTAATGCATTTTTGTAACAAACCGAAGTCTACTAGGGTGGAAGCCGTAGAAACTTCGGCATTCTACGAGAAAGCACACAACTCAAAAAATATTGAAGTCTCATATAATTATATCTGGTATTAACGACAGATTTTTAAATTCTCTATCGACTGGCGTGATAAAAAATAGATTTTCCGTTTAAAAAAATGATATTCGTACCTATTTCTGATAGTTTCGGAAGTATTGCCATCTTGAAAATATTTTTACCTGAAAGTTCAGATTGCACTTGGTAATTGTGCAAGTTTTGACTGTAGTATATTTTTAGTTCTCTGTATATTTGTATTTGTAATTTGTTTATTGACATCTAAAGCCAACTTCCATAATAAGTATGTATTTGGAAATTCTTGACAACAAGAGAAATGGCAAATAACTAAAAAACTATCGCATTTAGGTATAGGGACACCTTATATGGATATAAAGAAAATTTAGTTCTTTATCGAACACGAGAACAAAAACATACAAGTCCAATTTAAAAAAATTAATTTTTTGGCCATTTTCGTATAGTTGTAAAAGAGCCGCATTATCTTTTCCCTGCAACGGATTTTTAAAAAGCTAATTATGTAGTGGTATACCTTATTATCACTTGGTTTTTCGTTAAAAGTTTTATAGTTGTATCTCTTTCGAGTTTAGAGTAATTCGGTATTATTTAAGCCTCTATTTTGGTATTTGAGAAACGAAAATAATTTTTTCTCGAAAACTATAAAAGTTATGTAAATACCTTTTAGACAAAAGTTATATTAAATTTATAATAAGGAATAAAAATATAGACATTCTATTTAAAATAACGAAATTAGGGGCAATTTCCGGTATTATTGAAAGTGCCACCATCTTGAAAATATTTTGAATAGATAGAACAGGTAACACAATATAATTTACCAAAATTTGACTTTAATCCCTCTATTCGTTTTCTAGATACTTCTAACCTGCCATGACCGTGGGACACCCTGTATACGTTGGTTTTGTATAGTTGCAAATAAAAGGTCATTACTGAAATATAGTGCTAACTTCACGTCGGTGTAAACAAGTAAGGAACGTTCCTGATACAAGTTTTAATGTAGATTTTGGTGACGTCCTCAAATATTTTCTGGAAGGTACTACTTTTGAGGTGTAATATAAAAATATATTTTTCTAAATAGAACAGTATATATTTTTAACTTGTTGAATAGGGCTCATTTTTACCTTTTCAGCAATATATATAATACATGTCAGGTTTTGTTGATAATAATGGTGTTTTGAGATTTATTTTAATCTTGTTGAATTTATTAGTTGGCCATGAACTAGTTTGACATTAAATTACGCTTCTAAATTAAAATGTAAAACAGTTAGATAAATTAGCTAATCCTTATAGATTAAAATAAATATGATATACTTACTTTAACAAATAAACATCACGATCTTACATAAGTTAATTAGTTTGTTTGTTGTTTTTTCTGAACCTTTATATAATAATATAATATTTTACTCTGATATTAATCTATCTTTAAGTATTTATTACCTGGAAAGAGAAAGATATCAAATAAATACAATTTTCAACATCACAGAAGAATTCCAATTTAAGAAAATATGATAATTAATAAATATAATGTTTCTAACCTAGAGAATTAAATATATGCCTTACTACGTTTAAAATAATTAGCCTCAGCCCCTAAAAGGCTTGTTCAGTTGCAGCCTGAAGCTCTCCTAAATTTGAAAACGGATTTTCGTAGATTGTACCCTTTAACCATCCCCACAGAAGTAAGTCTAATATAGAAATATCCGGAGATCTCAGTAGCCAATTTATAGGATCATGGGTTCCGATTCAACATTTTGGGAAATTTTCATTTAAATAATGTCTAATCAAATTCTAGTTGGCACTGGACATTCGTCTTGTTGAAAATTTATATTTGGTAAATCTATTAACGGAGCATTATCTAAGAAGGTATTTAAGTATCTTTCGCCGGTTAGATTTCCCTTAAAAAGATTGTATTTAATTTGTGTATCCAGAATAGATCAGCACACTCCCGTATTGTTCGTCTACCACAATTACCGTCTTCCTTAATTTTATTTAAATACCAACGGCATAGAGTAACTGGTCGATCCGGGTCTCCTGGATGTAAATTATGAACAACTATAATTTTTAAGGTTTAAAATTCTTTCAACTCTTGACTTAGAAACTCCAACTTCATTTCCTATTTCCTTACAAGATGTTCGATGCACCATTTCTCCATTTGCCACAAAATTTATTTCGTCTATATCTCGATGTTAAGATTCATAGCTTAACAGCAACCAGAGATGAGAGATACGTAGGGAACAGATAAAATGTATAAAATATGTCTTAAATGTAGCAAGGAATTAAGGTAGAAATAAGTTTAAAAAAATCTGGTGTGAAATAACACACGACTTTCTCTTACGCACATATGCCACATATGCCAATAGTGTCCACAAATTATTAGATTATTACCTACGTTTATTTTGGAAACAATAATTGTAA
>JAHWXV010110023.1:0-10972 GCA_024586415.1 Phrixothrix hirtus
TTGGACTTTTATTTTTGACCGTAGTATAAGCTAATTAAGAATATTTTAAATTTCAGAGGATATGTACTAACTAAAAACCGCGATCAAAATTTATACTAACGCTTGGAGTCTTGACTAAAAGGAACCCCGGAATAAGTTAACAAACGGCCAGGGTACTGCTCTCTCTATTCCTAGAACAGTTGCATACTTTGAGCGGTCATCTGGAGTAGTGGCGCCCCGTCTTTTCCTATATCCCGACTTCCTTTTAGCGCGCTGGACGGTACTGGTGCACTTTATCGGGAACCCACCCTCCTCCAAAGAGCTAGCGGCCATCAGTGCTGTCGCCGTGGCGTAAAGCCAAAAGCGCACGTGACAATTTATGCAAGTCAGGCTTATGTAAGTTATTTTTTTATCGCTTAATTAAAGTGACCGGAGAAACGGTCTAAGCTTTCAAAAAATCGTTGCCTTAATTTTATCACCTGTAGCTTGCTAAAGAATTTAGTTACTACATTTACATAATTTTTACATTTGAACAACTACGCATTAGTTTGTGGTGATAAACATTTAGTTCATTACTTGATGGTCTAAGAGTAATTTAGTTAATCGTTGTATACACACACACACACACACACAAACACACGCACGCACGAACACACGCGCGCACGCAAGTACGCGCGCACGCTCGCACGCACACACGCGCGCACGCACGCACATATATATGCATCAAGTTTAACTTTCTTGATTTCATGCTCTACCAAATACATACGCGTACATCACTATAAGATTGCTATTTAAGTGTAGTTTAAATTTACGGTAGAACCGAATTTGTCCAGTATCCGTATTTTTGACTCTAACTGCGACTATTACTTAATTCACTTCATTATATCTGTTGTTGAATACACTCCTTTATTCTAATATGTATAGACTTTACTTTTACTTTTCAGATATTTTTAAAGTCTGTAATTTGTACCGGCGACTCTGTCAAATAAGTTATTTTGCCTTTACGTAAACCTAAACTTGAGATTGTATGTCAGTGACGTAATCAGCCTTACGCCCCATTCAGTTCGAAAGCGCCATTATTAAGTTAACTTTCCCGATTTTGTCTGTAGCAATTCATATGAAATTTCCCAAAGTTACTGTTGCTTCTCGAATTAAAGCCAGTGGCGCCCTCTTTCACCTACCTTGGCGCTTTAATGCATTACCGCCCTTTAAAGGTGATCTGTCACAAAACTTCAGTTTACAAGGAAACTACCCCTCCCGCTAGCTAGCTGACGCAAACCTTCACCTTGAAAGTGTTGAGACAAGCCTTGTTAGGGTTTAAAACTATTTTAAACTGTGAGAATGTTGGGATTTGTGTGGGAACTATTAATTTCATTGTTCATAGTCTTGGATACCACAAGGATTCCACAGCTACTTACAAATGAGCAGAACGGTTAGTAAAAATGCACCCACAGAAGCAACTGCAAAGATTTTTAACACGCACGTCACCAACATTTCATGTTGTCATTGTTATGACATTTAAGTCGCAGCTGCATGGTCTAAACATGTTACTATCGAACAATCCTTGTATAATGATTTATAGCTACTAACCCGACTATGCACACTCGATAGTAACTAGTTCTGAAAATTTGGGTTTCGCGTTAAAATAAGTTTGGGAACCACCCCTCTAGAGTTTTAATTTGAGTCCCAATTTTGTTAAATCAGCTTTTCTTTCTTTTCATGTTTTTAAATGAAATTGAAATCATTTAACTTCGGAAATATTTTTTCTCGTCTGTTTATTAATTTACTTATTTAGCGGTAAGTTAGTCGTAAAGTAAATTAGGAAAATACGTGCACAGTCTTGATTCCTTCACAGCCGTATGTGTGGGGCTTGTCATCCTAAGGCTTAAGTCAGATAATTAAGAACTGACACCCATAAGAAAGGTTAAAAAATCAAAAATCAAAAACACTTCAGTATTCTAAATTTTAAAATAAACAGAGTGGAGTGAGGTTGACTTCAGTGGCTTAACAGTTCTCTTATTTCCCGGAGCTCAAACCCATGCTTTTAGCGGAAAGAATTTCGCAAATGTACCATCTTTTGGAACGTTAATAGTCCGTACTGGAGGTTGGAGTACCTACAGGTGCAACTGCAATATACGAAAGGCGGCAACAATTTTTATCGAATCAGCTTTAAAATAGAACCATTGCGCCCATATAGACTTGTCTGTCGTCCTACCAATGTTGAAAGTACAGGAAGCACATGGTATCGCATGCGATTTGATACCTTCCATTTTTGCGCAACGCGTCCCCTTAAGGCTCATTTTTAAAGAGGGAACAGCTAAAAGTCGCTTGGAGCGATGTTATTCAAAATTTAACCTTATGAAAGTGAATGATTGTAAGATCAATATATGTTATTACAAGTAGCAGGTAAACGTTTCGTTATCTCTGAATTTGCATTTATCTCTGCGTGTCATTTTATCAAATAATTGTTTAAGTATAAATCGATGTCGACATAGTTATTTACGCATAACCACTTGAACAATTTTGGTATCTTCTGAATATTAACATATTTAGTTAAACATTTCTTCAATCTTTGATTTATAATTTCAGTAGTTAGTATTACAGTTTAATTTTCAGAGTGGGCGTGTTAAGTATTTTTAATAGTGAACCGATAACAAGTTAAACTACTGACAAGTATTTGTAAAGCGACCAAATTTCTAAATTTCGGTAACTTTGTTTTGACTGATAGCGAAATGTTTCGGGCAAAGTTTTAGCATTTTAGTGCCCCAAGTTCAGGTTTAGGCAGTTTGTCACATAGATAAAAAGCCCCGACCCCAACATCTCTTAGTACCTGAAAATACTAGGAAAGTTTCCCTGAGTCTTTAAACCAAGGTCTTATTAGAAAAGCAGCCAAAACTGCAGCAACATCTATAGCTGAGATAAAAAAAGCGCATTATTATATAAAAAAGAGCAAATATTACAGTTATCCATTAATCACACAAAATCCTCCTTGGTTTGTAAAACATAGGAACAGATCGCATTAAAAACTAAAGTGACGAAAATGTAGCAACGTGGAATTGAGTTGAGCTGAAATATAATTACTCGCTTCGTTGTTCACCATAGTTCATCTTTGGATACCTAACTCAATGCAACGACACAACTAAACGTCCATTTGGTTCAGGTCGGTGATTAACTGCTTGCAACACCATGCAACGACACACCATGATGCATCAATAACTTCAAAATATCAATGTGTAGTACAATCTAAAACCTAGTCATTTAATCATTTGTTAGCAGTGTGGCTGCTGCAATGAACTGTACAGTTTTTACCGTTTTTACCGTTTTTACCCAGTTTAAATTATCTCAAATCACTAGCTGATTTTTTGATTGCAGACTGTATTATGTTGTTGCAAGTTTTTGCAGAATGGAATAGAGATCGCCCCGGGACCGCGCACTAAGTGCTCCATCCAAACTAACATGCAACGTCTGCCCCTCGCACTTAACCCAAAGTTAAAATCCGTCAAATCGTGACGTTTGAGGTCAATCTCTAGATCTCTTCCCCGCATAGTGGTCGATGAAGATGTCGACGACAGTTTTTTTGTCTACTTCCTTATATATTATTTTGGCTACGGAACCCGATCAATAGACTCTTGGATGTTTGACTCTGCGCAAAGCGAATCGATGTGTGGAATTTCTTTTCTTTATAGAAGTAGCGTTGTCCCCAGATCTTTGAATTTTCTTAGATTAGTTCCTTGACTATTTTGTCGACTAGGATATTTTCAATTGGTTCGGGCAGCTTCTCAGTTAGGAATTCCAGTTTTAAACTTGGTAACCGAACGGAGAGCGCGACATCCAATCGTTTGGCCCTTTTTTTTGTTTACAAGATACTCCAGGCATTAATCGGAGCAACAGTTCACACATTTTGAGTTTTTTCGGCTTTTCACATTTTAACGTTGAGTGGTCCTCGCGTTGAAGAGCCGAAATCTATTCTTCTCGGCATTCTTCGAAATATTCGCCAGTCCTTGTTGACGAGTCTGGTGAGGATATTAAGCCTCGGTAATGCAGGCCTTTTCTATTTACGTCCTATAGGACGTGGAAGATCTCGAATTCTATTTATTGCTGTTCTTTCTTTTCTTGAATTTTGAATTTTGAATCGTTAATGAACACTCGGTATTTTAATCTCGTTTTCTTTGACGATTTTCTTCATTTCGGGATATATTTCTCTGTTTCTCAATACGTTCAGTAGCGGTGATCGTATTTTATTGACTTTAGAATCTTCCTCTAACGAACTTACGATTTTGGTATTTCTCGTCGATTACTCAGATAATTTTAGAAAGGATATTCGTTTATCATCAAGCAGTTCTTGGCCTTTTATTTCGCTCTCTCGTTTTCGGAACTCTGCTCAGACTCGAGTTCAAATTCAACTCTACTTTTTTCCGGTGGCTGTGGACGAGATTTTCTGCTTCTTTCTATAGCTGTGTATTCGTTCGTTAGTTTTTTCAACGAATTTTCTAATTCCTTCTATTTCTTCTTTGATTAAAAATACCTTTGCGTTTATTTTGTGATTGATCTTGATGCGTAGATTTGTCGTTGAGCTATCATTTTCCTGAACTTTTCCGTGGGGGTGATACCTCCGTTCGTTTTCTTGGTATAGCAGCTTAAAAATGTTTCGTTTCTGATATGAAGTCTGTGCGGCAGGGCCTAGGATTGCCGCCATACTTACCTCCTTTTTTGTGTTCATAATACTTGTTTTCTTGTGAAGGACCGTGTTTTGATACCCGACGAGGGAATTATCTTAACTTCGAATCGCGGACTAACTATGCTGACTGGTACTCGACTTTAATTCTGATACGCGATCCACGCGAAATGGTGTGACGGCTCTTCGGTTGCATATTAGGGCGCTTTAAGTTGTCGCAGTAAATTGTGTTGTTGAACTAACTATTATTAGTTGACCGGCCAAACGGCATTACTCACGTGGGGACATTATGGTCGTGTGTTCTAATCCAATGATTTCCTAACCTTTGCGCACTTAAGGGTTCGATATTTAATCCTGCATCTCTAATATAAAGCATTCTTACGTATCGTTCAATACCTTATTCTGTTTACGGGTTTGCTATATAATTTTTATGAGTAATATGTTCATTCATCGCAATTAGCTCTTTATTAATTATCAACCAGCTTTCCGTCTTTTTCTTAAATTCGTTTATTAACCAAATAAATATCAAATTTAATATACATACATCTTTTAAACCTACATAGGTATGTCATACAATTCTACGCTGCTTTATACAGATTTCGTATGCACTTTTGTAACTATTTGAAGCATTCTGTGCTCGTACAGGTAATGGCGTGTCATGCAAGCAGTATGATTTGTTTGTGTAGTTTATTATTGTTATGTGAAGGATTTGGATTGCTATGGGGTAAGCTAATTTTATTAAGAAAGTTACGAGTTGTTCGTGATAATTGTTTTAGCATTCAGTCTATAAAGGATATTGAAATATGTCCGTAACACCTTCATAGTCTGTTACGTGAGATTCGATTATATATATGTATATATATTGACTTCCATAAAAATCCCAACACATAGAAGCCATTGATCAATTTTAATGATAGTTTCAGCAAATGCCTATTTTGATGAAACAAAGTAATAATTAAAATTTGAATAAAATCTATCTATCAGTTGTTTTTTCAATTTGTTTGTTTGCTCGTAGTAACAATAGATTTTATGAAATGAAACAATTGGTATGTAATAACTATTAATTTTGCCAATTGTTTATCCACTATTACCTTCTGAACCTTTAAGAATGTCAACGTGAAAATTATCGTCAATTAAGTGATTTTGAACATAGCCGTATTATTGGCACGAGAGAGGCCAGACTTTCGCTTAGGGATATTGCTAGCCGTGTAAATCGTGATGTTGCAACAATAGTAAGATGTTGATCTAGATGATTCGAAGAAGGGGTTTAATAACATCGCCCTGGATCTAGACGTCCCCGGGGAACTACAGATCGTGAAGAACGTCGTTTAAGACTTTTGGCCACAAGAGATAGATTTTCCACAACTCGGTCAATTGCAATAGACTGGATGGATAAAATCTTATGGACTGCATTCGTACCGTCCATTGTTGTCTTGCTCTGAACCTATGTCACCATACCCGCAGACTAGCATGGAGCAACGAAAGAGTGAATTGGGCACAAGAATAGCATCAAATTGTATTCAGTGACAAGTGTTGATTTTTGTTTATGGACCCACGACGGTCGTAGGAGGTTTAGGCGAATGCGTGAATAACGCAAAAATTTAACATTTTTATGGAACGCAACACAGTCCTCACACTAGGAATGATGATATGGGAATATGGTAACAGATCGCCTTTGGTCTTCATTGACGGCAACTTAAACGCAGCTGGTTACATTGCTAATGTGCTGGAGCTTGTTGCACTTCCATGTCTTCAAGGATTGGAAAATCTCACGTCACGCGCTAAAATACGCTCTTTGAAAGAAGCTAACATTATCGTCTTCCCTTGGCCTGATCGGTCGCCTGATTTGTCGCCCATCAAGCATGTATGGGATGTAATCGGTAGGTGGATGCATGATTTACCACATTATGCAGATGACTTGCGCCATCTTCGGCTGCGAATTCAGGAAGCTTGGAATGATATACCACAGCCGATAGCGATCAGTAGATTGACAACAATGCACACCGTATAAATGATTATTGAAAGAACTGTTTTTATTACTGTTCTTTTGTTTTCAAATTTTAATTGTTTGTAGTGATAAATTACATAGTTGTAAAAATTTCAATAAAATCCCTCAACGAATTCTTGGTGTTGCGTTTTTTATAGGAGGTAGTACATAAAATAATGAAAAATGATTCTCTGGTGATTGATCCCCATTGATCCCAGTCAATTAATCCCTCAGACAGTTGATAGCTCTGCAAACTGATCCCTTACACATTAATACCCGCGCTAATTGACATCTCGGTGAATTGATCAAATTATACTACGCAATAACTAGTAATTGAGGAGGTCCAATCCAAAAGTCGCCTTGTCCACCTTCCTATTTTGATGGGATTTTGTAGTCTATGTATTTCTTATGTAAATTGCTAGTATTCCAACTACTTTTCATGCTCCAGTGGCGTTAATAATACAAAACCGGATAGTAACAATGAAATAAGATCAATATGCTAATTTACACATACTATGGGGATTAATGTGTAGGGGATCACTTTTCAGAGGTATCAAATGTCCGGGGAATCAATTGACGGGACCGAATTATCAGGAGATCAATAATCGGTGCACCATATATGATCTATACGAGGAAATAGTAATTCGAGTTAATAGAGAACGTTCTGGAAACTTTACACAATTGGCATAAAAAGAGGCAAACTCCCATTGCAGCTTTTGGAAAACGTCCGTAAAGCTTTAATGCGTTCGTTTGGAATATGTTCGAAACATAGGTGGGCACAATTTTATTGCGCTATATATTAGGTAATTGGAAATAGCATTTTGAATCGAAGGGATATCAGTAGGTTTAAGTTAAAAAAACTGGGAATTTTCTGATTTGGTAGTGTTTTTCTGGCCTTTATATGGTCTCCTGTTACCATGTATTATATTCACAATAACTACATTACAGTTTTCTTTATATCTAATTTTCCTTAAATATTACATTGCATTATTCATCACTAGATGTCTCAACATAGCTCAAATTCGAATTAAATGTATTTAATCTCGACTAGTTTACATTTCACATCCGTGTTTTGCCATTTAGAGTTTTATTTATATAATTTTTAACGGGAATTCTTTTTCATTTTTGTCATAATAATCGCTAGCTTTCTCTAAATTATTCAGCTAACCTTTCAACATTGTCTTAATTAATAAACATAGTTAAAATAATAATTTTTAATATACAATGCTAATTTCACTGAAATATATTATTCATAACAGTTCTTGTATTATTAATACAAGATTTATTGCCTGTATCGATTAATTTTAACACAAAAAATTGAGTTCGATCAGGTCATCAATTTATAATTCAAGCAAACTGTCGTCGCCGACAGTAGAGCCACTAAACGCGATTTCGCTTGGGTTCATCGCTTTGGATCTTCAAGGACATAGATCGTGAAGTATGTCCATGCCCCCATTTCCTTGAGAAATATAATGGATAATTGCATCTTGTCGCACAGAGTGCGTACTATTGTAAGGAGCTTGAATGGATGCCTAGTAGTGTACGTTGAATTTTTGAAGATGTTAGTAAATGGCGGACTACGCTTTTGCGTGCTGTTGCAAGGAACTGATTCTCTGAAAGAGATCCAGTTTTTCTAACCATGATCGACGATATTACAATATAAATTTTAATTGTTTAAACTAAGAAGTGACTAATGGGCTAATCTAGCAATTTTTGTTTAATTGATATGCATGAATAAATTATATTATTTGAGATCGATGAATTTCTATTTCAATTACTTTTTAAGGAATTGGAGCTCTGCAAGGACAAATTAAATATTTGAAAGAGACTACTACTTAAAATTATAAAAGAATAAAACTTGGAGTTTCATATATGTATGTATATGTAAATATTGTACGTATTCATCAGAATGAATTTAAATTTCTGTCTAAAAAATAATTGAAGGAAAGATGATTCCTCGAAAATTCTCATGCATCCCTTGTAGGTGCATATGTTTAGAAACCAATGACTAGATGCAAAGCACAACATGTCTGGAGTACATGAAAATCTGGCTTTTATAAGATTGAGCCATGTGCTGTCATTGGCAAGTCGAAACAACTGGGCAATATGGCAGGCAGATTGTGGGAATTGAAAATAACCGAAGTTAAAATAACCCAAAACTGCAATCAGTAACATACTGCGTACAGATTTCGTCTACACTTTAGAATTTTATCAAGACATGAGAAAATTAATTCCTAAAAGAAAATTTTAACAAATTTTGAAACGTCACGTGTTATCATCGACTATGACTCATACGGATACGGAGATCCCTTCGGCATAACCTAATCACGCTAATGGAAGCCACGCTTTACAAGAATACCATTTCATTTCCTCGAAGGGGGATTTAAGGACTCGAGTACTCAGATTGCATGTTTTATGGATTACCATTAAAAACGGAATATTTGAAATTTAAATCTTCACATTCATTTATAATGGGAAATTTAATATATCGTAAATTAATTGCTTGAAAGCACGATGCATACGAATTAATTTAAAAAAATTAAATAAAGTCGAAAGAATGAGTTTGCCAAAATAAACTACAATTAATCGTGGAGGTACGGTTATTCGTTCTTCCAAAGAAATAGAGCGTAAAATAATTACAACCAGTTTCTGTAACATAATACCTTGATAACAGTTTTTATATTATAATGGCGCACCTGAACATTTTCTTTAATTTCCTTCCATATCGGTGAACATTATTTAAGAGCCTAACCGCAAGCACCACAACAAAATTTGAAGCTACACAAATAAACTTGCAGTTTTTTATCGACACCCACCCTCTTATTTATTTATTAAACTACACAAAATAGTCTCTTAAATTATTTAAAATTCATTCTCGAATAAATAAATCTGACTAAACAAGAATAAATTAATTCAAATTCAATGTTCATACCAATATTTTCCCAACTTTTTTAGATTCAGCATACTCATAATCATTTTGACAGCTCATTTAAAAAACCGACCTTGTAGCATAAACAACAACAAGGCACTTCAATTTATAACACAAATTATTGCTTCTCCGTCGAGATTGTTTATAATTTATTTATATCTAAAAGCATAAAGCAAAATATAACGCTTTGACTAATAATTGAAACACCTGTTTCGAAATTTATTAACATTTCCTAACATTTTTAAATTAAGATGCGTCTAAAAACTCCAATCATGTAATTAATCAGATTTCAAATCCGCATACATTAATTTTTTCGAACGAAGCAATTATTTTTTAATAACCTAAGTGATTGTACTATTGTCAAAAAAAGTGCCAAAAAGCGCAAAGTCATTTATGCACCTAATATTAGGTTCTTCTTACAGTTAGCCAGACTTTTTGATATAACTGATAATAGTTTTGTTCTGTGAAAAATTAAACCGGTTCTGGTAACCACGGGAAATTTTTGATTGAAATTTTATTTTACAACATTGTTGAAAAAAACTTTGTAACCAAACTCTTACCATAAAAAGAGCAAATTCAGAAGAAAAATATGGGCGCAACCGTTGCCAAGGGGTTGGCAAGGAAACTTAGAAGTAAAGAAGAAAACTGTCATAAAATATTATGGCTTCTCTCAAGAAAAAGCAGGCCCCCGGTAACCCCAGAAATAATGGTACGCTAGCATTCAGAGATAAAAACAGGTCGGAAGCCTTAACCGCCCTACAGAACAAGGTCGCTCAACGAAGTAGTTAGAGTATCAATGGGCAGCGTCCGCCAAACCTAACTGTTGATGCAAATTGTTGCCTGCAACTGTTCGCAGAACTCAAATTAATTAACTGATAAACGAAACACGGGTATAAAAGGTTTAAACCTAGCATTCTAAGATAAGAAAATGCAATAATCTTAGGTCAGTCTTCCAGTAAAATCAATAAATAACTACATACGCATATGTACTTGTATTTTCAACAAATGGCATAGTGGATAAAGAGAAATAATATTGTAACAATAATTAGAAACAGTAAATGGAAAATTCTGGAATCTTCTAGAATGTTTTCTTTATAATGAAATAGATGATGTAATCAGCAAATGATTCATTGCAGTAGTTTATGTCTGTCAAGTCTATTAGGACAGCAATAAGTCATGGCATTACATCATTATTTTAGATAATATTCTTGAATGTTCTATTCCTATTGTTTCTAGAATATCTTTCCTATATAAGCAGCATATTAAATTCTCCTAGTTAGTTGTTAAAATCTTGTACTGTGTATTACTGATATAAATATAAATATACATAAATAGAATTATAAATAAGTGTTTGCTGCTGGTGGATTGTAAAATAAATAATTAAATATTTAAAATAAATTAG
>JAHWXV010110040.1:0-17887 GCA_024586415.1 Phrixothrix hirtus
TCGTGGTTGGCAGGTGCAAGTTCCGCTCTCAGTGTCGCTGGCGGAAATCCTGGACTCGGTGCTGACGAGCGCCGGGTGGTCCCGAAACTGGTACGAGCTCGCACAGGAAGCAACTTAAAATACCTAAAGAAAGGAAAGAAATTGGGCGCCACACACTTGTAATTGAAAAATACTAAAATCAATCGCGACGCACAAGCGTGAAAGCGTTGTAGATTAAAGCGGTGATAAAAGTTGGACTTAAAATTACTCGTAAGTACTCTGCTTCATACACTTAAGGTTACGAAGGAAAGCATTAGTAGAAATATTTATTCATGAGCTGAAAGAGAAATTAATTACGGTACAACAGTGCATAAATAGAAAGAAAAACGAGGTAAGGATAATATCAGTTTATTTTCGTTCCGAGAAATGATAGTGGACGTCTGGCAACGTTTATATATAGTTTATAATAAAAATCTTTTAGTAGAGCAAAACAGTAAAAATTCCTAGTAAGGTATATAATTAAATGTAAAAATGTTTAGTACCTCAAGCTAAGATGACACATGTGCGCTGCGAAGTTCTAATATCGAGCCTCGTTATCTCATTCACGTTTCACGGCCAAGGCAAAACTTATAATACAGATTTAAAAAGGAGAAAATATTAGGTGTTCGTGAACTTAATTATTTTAATTTAAATTAAATGCAAAACGTCTACTTGCAATCAAAGAATCTACAAGAAAAGGAAATGGCAAATAAATCAATCAGATTGGCGATCTTCACTGCAGTGATGAAGGCTTTGATTTTAAAACAAAACTTAAATACATGTTTAAAATTCGTACGCAATTAATTGAATTTAGTTCATCCAAGAACGCCTTTATATAAATCGTAACATATAAAAATATATTTAAAGCAATAAGCAAAAGTATTAAAGTATGTTAATATTGGGAGGCCTTATAAGCATATATGCAGCTCGCCGCCGCACTCGGGATGTGCATTCAGCATCTAGCGTAAACAACTAAACGTTGCACTAAAGAACGGATTTTACTATTATAAAGCAAATATTAATTTCTGTTTCAAAATCACTAGCAGAAAATTTACAGGCAAAATTAAAGTGTTATAATCATTAATTAGAATTAAGTTACTAAAGCACAAAACAATAAACTGTAGCAAATAAATATTCGGAATGCGAATGAGAAATTCGCAGGTCCCAAATTGTAATGAGTTTACGCCATCTTCGGCGAATGCCAGTAGAAGAGCTAATGTAAACTGACCTGGATGGTAGAAGTTCTCAGAGAAAAGAAGGAAAAAACGGATTCTATCCTTGGTACCTGGAAATCATCGCCTCGAAGTTACCGAATGGGCGTCTTTAGCAATCCCGTTGGTCGTCGCACCAGGGCGAAAGAAAACCTTTAAAGCGGGGCTTCGGGCTCATCCAGAAGCAATTGATGTTACCAGCATGCCGGAGAATTCTCAAATTCGACGGGCATTTTGTAATCCATACTTAAAACACTAGAAAATAAATAAACAGAAATTGATCAATCGACCTGGAACGTAGCCAAGGGGATGCCTACTCGCCCTAAAAATATAGGTGTTTTGACTCAAGAAAAAAGGAATCAACCACAAAGGTTGTTGTAATTAGCGGAACAGAACCAAGAACGTGCGTCTTCCACCAATAACTAACACACACTCCTATTCGGCACGCGAAGGAATCAGATAACGCTCCCCGTGAATGCAAATAAATAAAGACGGAGTTAGGCAACCCAAAGCGTACCTGACAATTGACGGCGCGAAAATAGATGAAAATAGATGTAACTTACAAAATCGGTCGGTCTTGAAAAAAAGACCGTTACAATAAAATAAATTATGAACCAGCTTTATTACAGATTACATTGTTTAATTATTTATGATTGTAGTGTGTCACCAAATTCCATTATAAAGCAATTTATTGTGTTTAGAGGCCTTTTACAAATTTGACTTTCTGCTAGCGACAAAGAAGAAAGATCAAGAATAGCAATAAATCATACCAGCTTGGCTGCAATCGCCACAATAAAAACCGCATCAATTACAATGCATGTTTTAAAGGAAAGGCCTAGATCTGTGTTTTTATATTTTTACAATGCATAATTCTTTAAACGTTATACATACATACGTAAATATATTTATAAAAATATAATATCTACTTTATGTAAACGTTTAGTTGTTTTCGTAAGTACAATGTACATACTCGTATATCAATCGCCTACTTTTTAAAATAAAATTAATAATTAATTATGTTCAACATACTTACGTATGTAATTGAAGTAAGATATGTACGTTGATGATTCGATTCTAAAATGTGTACAGCAGTTTGAATAAATCGAGGAATAACCTTATGCAGTAAATTCCATATAAAATTTTTATTTATATATATATATATATATATATATATATTATATATATATATATATATATAAGCATACATATACAGTGAATGCCACTTAAAATAGTACTTCCCGTATTTTAACTATTTGCTGTAAGAATATGTTTAATTAAAGAAAATAAGCAAAATATTATTATAAAGCATTTTGAATGTATTAATTTCAACTATTACTTAGACATAAACTTTATTTCAAATTAACTAATTATACAAAGACGATGAACTTGTATGAAAGCATACCTCAATTAAAATAGTTAAGCTGTACAGAATGTTTTTAAATATCACGTGAAAATTAAAGGGGGTTATTCCTCAGCTTATTGTGTGACTTAAAGTTCATATGAACTTTAGGCCGTTTTATTTTCGAGATACAGGTTGTCAAAGTTTTTTTTAGAAATAAGGTTATTTTTTTAATATCTTAAAAACTAGTTCGCTGATCTCGATGAAATTTTGTAGGTTTATTTATAGTAATAAATAGCTTCTTTGAACATAAAATTATTAAAATTAATTGTGCAAGTGGCGACAGGTTTATTGGTGGCGTCTACCCGAAAGAGTCATAAATTACAACAATTATAGAGGGTTTAAACTGCAAAAGTTACTGTCCTCAATAATGTTCACTTGTCGTAAAATCGAAGGTATCAAATTTCTTTGTGTATAAGTTTGCATTTTGAAAAATTGACTATCACAATGTGGGGAAATATAATTGAATAGCGGCTAAATCTAACTGTAAATTGAAAATCGCTACTTATTAGTAAATAAAACATTATTCTGCATTTGTAACATGCAATAATTTAAATTTCAGTTCCCAGTAAGGTATGGAATTTTTCTGTAGGACGTAGCTTAGATACATGCACGCCAATTCAAGTCAATCCATAGCCTGTAAATTGTATCCCAACAGATTTGGTGGAAGAAATTTATTATTAAATTAAAATGCGAAATTTATTTACAATGAATGTACAAATTGATGACCATTGCATTCGATGCATTTGTTAACTCTTCGTTTTAAATTCTCGAAAACGTTCTGTAAAATATGAAAAATATTCAAACTGCCAGTTTGACAAATAATTATTACTGAAAATGAATTTTTTTCATAGCCTACTGAGAACTGAAATTTAAATGATCACATGCTTCAAGTTACGTTAGGTTACAATAAATACAAAGAAAATACAAAAATTAAAATACTTAAAAGAAGAAAATATAAGATTTATAAAGCTAAGGTGAGAGTTTAAATAATCGGTAACACGTAGAAATAAGTTAAATTTGTATAAAAATTATTGCTAAAAATATGTAAAAGCAGGAAGTGCAAGTTTTAAATTGGTGGTAGAAAGTCGCGGGAGAGGGTGCGCAGTTAAAATAATAAAGATGTTCAAATGAACTGGCTTAGGTAAAGAAGGGCATTTGGCAAATAAATTGTTAAAATGGAGATTAAATAAGTTAATCGCATTAAAGATGTGAAAATTGGTAGAAAATACAACAGGTCAATACAAATAACAGTGGTAAATAAACACTAATTGTAAAATTCAGGATATTACCGTAAATACTTAAAAGTTGGTTAAACGATTAACACAACGGTTGCGCGAAAAAGGATCGCATTACAAGTAAAGCTTGATCTTCGTGTATTATTTTAAAGGAACAACAGTGAAGGAACATTTATGTTTAATAAAGCAACAAACCCGGAATTACAAAAATAACGGAGTTATTCAGGATTTGAATAAATAAAAGTTGTGTTGGAAGAACAGTTGGTTACTGGTGCTGATATTGAACCATTTGTTTAAGATAATAAATTATATGAGGGTTGAGACGGCAACAGAAATCGTACGGTACCATTTTAACTAAGAAAACAATGTACTATTGCTTATAATTTTTAACGTTAAAACAATATCTCCTCTTACCTGACTTTAAACTAATACGGTTGTTATGATTTACCTATTGTATAAGGTGAAAATTATACACAACGTATAATCTAAACTTTACGGTAATTCAAATGTAACTTCGAATAATTGATGCAGTACATGAAACTTCACTACTTTAATATCAGGATCAATTAAAAAAAATTTTGTCACCAAGTACAACCCCAAGAAGGAAAAACAATTAAATACAAATGTAAACTATCAATCGCTATTAGACCAACTCTATCGTGTAAAAGTTAAACGTAAAATAGAACGGTGTTAAGATTGGCTTACCTTTTATTCTTCATTAACTGCTACTTTTGATTTTATAATAATTTACCATTTATGTTGATTCAACGAAACAAGGTTTACATAATAGATAAAAATGTATGCCACCGAAAACTGTAATGCAAATTATCAAGTTCTTTGTGTTATGAAACGTTTCATTACATCTGTTGCGAAGTATGCGTTACGATAAACATATTGATGTTTTCATGTAATACTAGTCCAAACTCTTGCTTGATTACAAATAGAGTAAATTATTTCTTTGTAAGGAAATTAGGAAGTCCTCAATGAATAACAAAACGCGTTCCTTGAATGTAGCACAAAATATTTACAACCACCTATTAAGTCGTAAACTAATAATATTGTGGTTATTTGGGTATTCTATTACGGTATTTGATATATGTTCATAAATGTAAAGTTTTCTGAATTTTTAAGCGTTGCCAAGTTTCGGTTTAGTAGAATTTATAATTTTAAGTAACACATTTTATTAAATTCCTGCTTAACTATTGCCTTCATTAAAAAATTGTAACAAACGTTTTGTTATGTATAGGAAGGACTATATTCTGGGAAACTTCCAAATAAAAATATTCATTCGTTGTTGACTATTGTTGTGGCAAATTTTGAGCTTCACTAATTTTTTTTTGGGTAAACCGTTACGTTTTGGCTGTTGTTGTATAAGACATTTTTGTTTGTATTGATGTCTTCTATTATCTCTTACAAGGACGAACGCTATTTTCTTACACCCTGTATACCAAGGTACTAAAGTGCTTCTTATAATTCCGAGGAATTAAAACACTACCGCCTCTGTCGGGAATAAAAGAGGCACTTTAGTCCCTTGGTATGTACTATTAATTGGTTAATTTTTGTTATTGATATGGACTTACTTTGTTTATGCGGGATTTAAAGTACTTTAATTCTCTGCGGGACTAAAGTAAAATTTTAATCATTTGAAAATAAAAGTGTCGCTTTAGTCATGGAAACAATTGAGTAACGGTGGCGTTTTATCTCCCAAAGTACAACAAATCATTTAAAATTATAAAATATTATTTAAAAAACGTTGGCTTATTACTTTGTAGGAAAATCACAACGGAATTCAATGACCTACAGTTGCCTCTGCATAAATTTTATAAGATTAGCGTAAAGTTTAAGAGATGTTTTGGGCAATTCTTTCTGTAGAGCATTTCGAAAGTCTTTTTATGTGAAATATGATGTTTTTGGATGTTAGCTTTAATTGCTTCTAAACACTCAATTGCATTTAAATCTGTCTATTGAGCCGGTATTGGAAGAACCATGCCTTAACTACCTTTGAGATATGTTTTGGATCTTTCAGAATAGAACTTAAAGGTCCCTAAAATTCATACTTTCAGAGTACCTTTGTATAAATTAATTCTTACGATGTCTAAATATAGCCATTTACTTCTTTTCTTATCTAAATATTCTAAATTTCCTACACCCAAAGCCGATATGTAACCCCATAGAATTTGCGGTCCACGACTACATTTCGCCGTACATTGTAAATTTCTAATATTTGTTTCTGCGTGAACTTTGGAAGACAGTATTGTTTGCAGATTATAGCAAATATAATATTTTAGCACCGATAGAAGAATTTCCGGAGAAAACCGTGCGAAGGAATGAATATTAAAAATGTTCGTTATATTATGTGTTGTAACAAAATTAGAAACAATAATAACTCAATGCAGCATTCTGGAACAATCCAGAAGGTTCCTTATAATCAATTTAAATGATGTAATCACAAATGATTCATTACTTTAACCGGTATCAGTCTAATTAAATTCAAGGTCAGCAATAACCAACTGACAGCACTACTATTTATTACATCAGAATTATGACTAATTTTATTCTTGGTTATTCCTTATTGTTCTAAACTTCTTCCTTTGTATATAGCTGATTGTATTCCCTTAATTTTAGTTTTTAATTAGAATCTTGTCCTGTTAGTGACTGTTACACATAAATAGAAATATAAACGTTGGCTGTTAGTGTACTATGAAATAAATATTTAAATAAATAAGTATATAGATAACCTTAATATTAGCGAATATAAATAAAGATTTTTCAACAATTAACTAGTTTCGTTATAGTATGTACAGTCAAAGAGCCAATGTTGGTGTAGCACCCTAATAGTCATATAATTATATATTTCCATGCGTCCACCATTAACAGAATGTAATATCACATAGAATGAAGAATTAATTGAACTTTATTTTAACTTCAGGGTATCGATACGAAGAATGGAAAAAGATGGATAATGTTAAAACGTTCTAAACATATTTGCTGCAATAAAAATAGAAGTAGGGTTCACCTTATTATCGAGGATGTTTCACTATTTCGGGAATTAGGCAATATATATAGAAATTTCACAATATGAAGTTTTCCTATTGAAATTCAGACAAAAAAGTAATACAAAGGTTTTTTGTAATATGTAATTGCCCTTGTATGTGATAATAATAGTTGTAATTTTGTTTCAACGTAGGAATATTCTCGTCTTGATCAATGGTAAGAAAACATACACGTCTGTTCTATGTTCTTTCGTTTATGACCATGCGTTCTAATTTGTTTGAATATTTAAGTATTTTCATCATTACTTTCATTAAGTATTATTCTATCTGGACTAACCTTAGGAATTATTCTTTTCCTTGTTCAACAAATATAGCACAATTATTTATTTGGAAACCTGTAAGTTTTTCAAAACCTCAATAGCTATGATTTCATGTTTCAAACCATATGTTTTGTCTTGATTACGAACAAATGCTTTATACTAAATACTGTGAACTGATTTCGCTAGTGGAGTGGTAGATTTTCGTTTACATACTTTACCAAATATGGATGCAGTTAGTCTAAATGTACATTCATGTTTCCATACTAGATTTGAAGTTTGACTTCTCTATTGTGTTTCAATGATGCCCCTTTCTTTGGCTGTTATTGGTAAAATATTAATTACGCTATTTTCTATTTTTAATAAAACGTCATCCGACAATTATTCACATCCATAGTCATCATCAAACCCATAGTGTTGTTTGTTATTCTAGGGAATCGTTTGCGTTTTGTGTAGTTTATGTAATTTACGTTTCCTCTATGCAATGAGTTTCTTAGTAAAATATCCAACTTCACTTTTGGCAAATACTTTTACAGTTTTATCAAAATAATTTTGTTTTGAATTGTACGATATTGCTGCGCATTCACATCCTATTTCGAATGATATTGTAGTGCTAAAATTAATCTGAAAACAAAAAAAGTGACGATGCAACAAAGTACTACATAACCCTCAATCGAATCTCTTTACAAATATTTTTATGGACGATTTTTTATTGATAATTCATCATCTAGCGTTAAAATGGCTACTGCAGTGTCAGAATTCAGAAGGGCAAAACCCAAGATGGATTAAACGCCTACAAAAGTAGAACCTTGAACTGAAGCATTGTGCTGGAAGAAACTATCAAACCACTGATTCTTTATCAAGACGGCCTTGGTGAAAAGATTGAAAGTACTGCTCTCGGTTGGAGTCATGAGTTGAAGAATTTCTTTTCAAGCATATTACTGTAATTAACAATGACTGAACACCGGATATGGCAGGCAGAATCAAGAAAGCGGCCAAGATTTGAAGTTGTTATTAAAACGGAAGAATGAAGGTCAAAGACCAGGTTTGGAGGAGGTGGTCTCATTTAATACCATAGTAGAAGCTATTGGAATCAATGGGATTACTTGTAAGTTCGGAATGGCTTTTAAAAAGAGCGCCGGAAAATGGCGATAGAAATAACAGACTAATGTGATTGGTGGATCCTAAAATCAGATTATTGGAAGTTTTGCGAGAACTTCATGATGGTCCATCGGTAAAGCAGGTAGGAATAAAGAAAACACTGGAAAAAATCGGTGAATGATTTTATGGAAAGGAATGGTGTAAAGGAGTAGTGCCGAAAGGGAAGGGTTTTCTGGAGAAGCTGAAACACTCACGAGATAATATAAGGCGGGTAGCTTAGTTGAAAGAGTGGCAATTGAGGTAGCGGGCCTGCTTTCAGAAACATAAGCAACAAGCAAACGCATTCTAGTTCCGATTGATTATTTTAGTCAATGGACCCAAGCATACACTCCAGTAAATCAAGAGGAAGCTGTAATGGCGGAGATATTGGTGAAAGAACTGTTTAGCCGTTTATGAATTCCTTTGGAATTACGTTCAGACCATGAAGAGATTTTAAAGTTTCTGCCAATTGTTGAAAATACTCCAGGGCAGAACAATTGCTCTTCAACCACAGTCAAATTGAATGGTGTAACGCATAAATTGAACAATGGGAAAATATTTATCAAAAGTTATCTCAGACCATCAACGAGGCTGGAGCCAGTACTTACAACTATTTCATGACATATCAGTCAGCTATAAATGAGACGATAGGAGAGACTTAAGCTAGAGTGTTGTTTGGGCATGAAATTAGGCTACCTTGTGATTTGGAGTTCGATACCAAGCCTGGAGAGGGATGGTTTCTGGAAATGGGAATTAAATTGAAATTATAGAGTTCGCAATAACATCCAGATTGCCGATGGTCGAATACAACTCTATTATGATGTACATTCGAAAACGAAGGGGTTTCAACTCAACGATCGTGTTTGGTTGCGCAAACCTTAATGCCGACGAGATCTATCTCCTAAATATTAAAGATCCTGGAAAGGTCAATATAAAATTTTATAAAAGATCCAAGATGTAATATATGGAATAATGAGACTTTTTAGAGGAATACTGAAGGTGGTTCGCATGAATTGGCTAGCCCTATGCGCTGGGAGGTCTGTAGAACTGAGACAAGTGAAACTTGAATAAAGAGCGAACCACATTGAGTTCAAAATTGTAAAAGTCAGAGGCAATGAAAAGTCATTTACTAAGATAACTACAGATTTTGAATTAATTAACCAGTTTGTTACAATATGATTTGAACTATTTAAAACATCTTTTTGAAATTCGGTTAGCCTATCTTCTGTACTGCAGCTTTCTTTATAGTTATTAGAAATTTAAGAATGCCATCTTCTAAGTTCTTCCGTAATTAAAATGGAATCATTTAATCAGATGATGCACTTCTAGCTGAATTAGATGTTTACTTTAACTTATTGCAGAAATTCCTCATTAAATAATTCACATTCAATTTTTTTTGATTAATTTCGAACCGTATGGTTTGGCTTATATTAATTTCCTTGTTGCATTGCTATTTCCAACTCCTATTACTTTTTAAACTTCAGAGTATGTAAATCTATACTTTGTTGGAACCCTTCTACCAGGAAGTAGAAGTTTTATTCCAGTTGTTGAAACAAATGTGTTTAGTAACGTCTTTATTTCAATTTTCTGCTCTACTGCAAAATACAAAATTTATTACGCACGCCTAGGTACAGTATTTTATTGATGACTTCGCCGATAATGCAAGGAGCTGCGGAAGAGAGCAACGTAGTTAGTTTTATAAGAAAGTTTACTCCAAGCACCATCGGCGATTACGGTTATGCATGGATAGCCATCATCGTCCACGTCAGTTTTTTCTTCTTTCGCTGCTAATTATATTTCCTTCCAAAGTACATTATCAATGGCAATGTCTAAGTTGTCATGCTTTTTTGTGTAAATACGCTATAACGTAGCAGCAGGAACGTTTAAAGAAACACCAAATCCTCCCACTTGAGAATATCCGCATCTTATGGTAATAGCTCCTAACATAAATAAAATGTATTTAGTATGTTACGAGGAATTTCGAGAATGTGGCAACACTTCAATTCGTAGGACAATTTATATACGAAATTCGTAAAGATTAATATCTCCGCTGTCAAACAACTGTGATAGACAGGGTAGATATGGAGCGGTTCCGCTACAAAATAATTCATGGATTCGAATCATGAATATTTTCGAATAATGATTTTGTTTTATTATTGACTGAAAAAAGTAAACAGGGGCATATCGCTGATCTAGAAACTGTTCTTGGTGATGCGTCATCATTAAAAGCAACTGTGTTTTGGTGGTATCGAGAATTTAAATTCGATCGTAGTAACCTTAGTGACGAAGTTCGTTTAGGTCGACCAACGACATCAAAAACAGCAGAAAACATTGATGCCGTACGAGAAATGATAAACGAAGATCGTCATGTAACTTATAGAGAAATTCAGTCAATTTTAGCCATCGACATGAAACCAATAAATTAAATTTTACATAAGCATTTGAGTGTAAAAATTATGTTCACGATGGATTCCCCCATAATTTAACTGAAACTCAAAAGCAGGCGCGTGTCAAGTGATGCCGAGAAACACGTAAAGGGTTCAACTCAGGTACATCAAATTTGGTATACGACATTGTAGGTGGTGATGAAAGTTGGATATATGTTTATGAACCAGAATCGAAACAACAGCGGACCGTTGAAGCGATCAAGAATGGAATTTTGCGCGTGACAACATTCTTAGTCGAAAGAATGTTATAACAATTGGTTTAGTCACATGACAAAATGTATAGAGTGTAAATGGGAATATTTATAAAACCAATAGAACAATTTTTTTAATTTTAAGTATGTTCGTTTTATTCCATCCCGAAATGGAAGCAGCGGCCCTCGTACCATTATCCGAATATTACCTAATAAGGCAACAGAAATAATAATATCCATCTGATCATTAGCATTTTCAGTTGTGACGTAATTTTTTACATCACGCATTGCAAAATAGTAGCGTTCTACAAAACCCACTCATCTTTTCTTCTACAATTTCATAGTTTCTTAAAACAGGTAAAATCAAAAAACGTATGAAGTATTAAATTCTGCATCTGTTTCCAAACAAATTTGATATCCATAACTCTTCTTTCAGTAGAGAAAATGCATTCTTTAGTGACAGCTTCTATTGCAATATTTTTAAGTTTTCTGTGCATTCCATAGGAAACCGTTGGGTCTTCTTGATAATTTGTTTGATACATTACTTATTTAGCTTGCTGCTTTTCTCCTTTCGTCAGGGTACTATTTTCTTGGACTATCATTTATTTGTTACAAATTCCTTTAGCATATTAGGTTGAAAACTTTTAAAATTTTTCCCATATTTTTACTTTTCTAAATAATATAAATATCCCTATAAACTAATTTTAGTCAAAATTATACAATTTTACTACTATGTGATACTTTTTGACTTTCGATGATAAGGAAGATAAAATATACTCATTTGTAAATAGGAAATATTAAAAATATCATTTCGCTTTTATAAATTTTGTCAAGGTGTTAATTATAAATTTGATAAATATGAATAATAATTGATGTGTATTTACAATAATGCATAAGCGTATAAAATATATATTCCTAATTTACTTTTATATACTATAATATTTACAACTGCAGATATCGGATGACAAATAAAAATAAAGCGTACGCGTCTTTCAAATGTGATCGGATATAAATTATGAGTTGAAGTAGATTTAGTTTTGCGAATTACCACCACATCTAGTAGCGTAACTTGATGGTAAATTAATCTTCGAACTGAAAAAATTCATATCTCGTTTATTTTTGGGTACTTTTAGCAGACATTTTTGATATATACTTACGAAACTGTTATCTAGTGTACCAGTATTTGATTTTTCGATAGCTTTATTTTAAGGGCAAACTTATAAATTATTCCAATTTCCAATAGTGGGACACTAGATAATTATATTTTAAATACAATTTTCAAATTTCAGCTGAATCAGATGAGAATTAGAAAAGTTATGAATTTTTTAAGCTTACACTCTGGGAAAGGCCTTTTAAGAAAAAAAAATGCGTATGAAGTATTAGCTACGTACTAATGAAGTTTAGTACCTGTGGCTTGTGGTTGGTTGTAATTGGCAATTAGTGCTTAGTTTATTCCATGTCTATATTTACGCAAGGGAAGTTTCGAGAATCTGCAGCTTTAAAATTTTTATCAATTTTCATTTGTAAGGGACCATAATGGATACCGCATGAATTCTTATGACTGCAGCACTGTCCTTCAGGAAAAAGGCGAGGTTTTGATGTCAAGCCCATCAGAAGTCATTCAAGTGATACACACGATTACCGAATTTCATTTTGCTATTTCTTGGGCCTTATAAATCATATTTACAAAATTCTTTTAAGCATCGATTTTTGGGGTGTTTTTACAATAACAGCTTAAGAATTATATATGTAATTTTTTTATTGACCTTCTTATTCAAATACAAACCTTTAAATCGCTCTACACATTACTCAGATGTGTTGTCCGAATATCGTGCCTTTTTCCGCGTGAACGGAATTTTGGTGGGTCAGAGATTATATACACATGATTAAGTTAAAACGTGGGTGCAATTTTCGTTTAAGTACCTATGACGCGAACCCTATACGAGCTGATTAAAATATAGGCGCTGTTTACGACAAAGTTTAAATTTAAGAAATTATTATCTTGAGAAACAGCTATACGATAATTACTATAAATATATTCATATTGGGAAAAGAATAACTTTCAAAATATTTATCACCAATCAAGTATTAGTTTTTGGACGTGCCTTATATTTCTAAAGAATAATTGTTAACGCCACTGATTAACGCTAATTTGAAAAGACAAAACTTGGCTATAAATTTTATAAACTAATTTATTATTGCCAGTAAGGCTTTCTAATATACACATGATATATTTATAATTAGTCTACTTAGTGCAGCAGTTTAACTCCAAGGACGGATCTCACGAAATAAAAATAAAAACAACCGATTCACATTATACGAAGGAATTGTAATTTGTAGATTATCTACAGCAACAATACTTTTAGGGGAAAACAAGACTTTTATTTGAATCAGTTTAATTGTACAAATATATTATTCTATTGTGAGATATAAATCTTTATCATCGTAAACAAATAACTGCGATTCCTTTGTTTGTAAATACATAAACTCTCAGAGGAGTAGAACGCAGGATAGGATGGCGCCTTTTGCACTTCCTAAATTATGTCTGTTTCCTATAAAATTACTGGATATATTTCATATTAATTTTAATTTTAGAAAAATACAATACTTTTTATGAAATTCTTTAACCTAAGAGTCGTTATTTCTAAAGGAAAATTTAAACTTTACAGCAAAATCTAATTAAATGCTTCATAATTTTGCCGAGTCTTGCGACATTCAGTGTAAGACTATTATTCTCACGTCGAACTGTAAACTTAATTTAAAGAAACTGTGATGATAGGGTTTGTAGTCCCACGTATAAAATAAATACATCTTTAATAGATTAGAATATTAAGAACATAAATAACAAAATACGGTTGTATACAGGCTGAAACTAAAGAATGCAACAAACTATAAACAGCAATATAAATTATAATATGTATAAAATATCCAAAATTAAGGGTTTTAGCCAAATCATATATTTTGAGGTTGAAAATTACACAAACTATAGTATTGGTAGTTGTCTATTGCGTAATTGGCAGTCACGGTTGTGTTGATGACTATAATTTGTCAAAGAGGCTCTACCTGTCTAAAATATGGCAAGCTCAACAATATGAATGTGCAATAAATTAAATCAACAATAAAGAGTTTCAGTCGATTGTAATTTAAGTGTAGTGTAATTTGCTTAATAATCTTCATATTCTATTTAAGGTACTTAGCTACGGCAAAGTAAGGCAGTAAATTTGGTAATATAAGTACCTTTTGAACATTATTCTTACACGTACATCCACTTGAAGAGCACTTGTGAACGCTAAACCCGTAATTAGTGGCATGATTTCAAACACTTTCTAAAGCCCAAAAATTATTGTGAATAGATAGAAACTGTAAAAGAAATAAAATATCTACTTTTCAACCGCTTTTAGGCAATCATGTACACCTTATTCTAATAATACTAGTAAAGAGCTAACAAATATTATACAGGTATCGGTTACATATACCCAAAATCAATAATATTTTTATTAGCATAATTTCAACTGCAATATGAGCTATGCCACATAGTCGCGAACATCAATACATGCTGGTTTGATTTTTCATTAAGAAACGCATTTCCAAGAACATGGGAAGTAAATAATTGAAGAGCTCGCGGTTATTAGATTTCTTGCCAAAAAAGGAAATCATTCTACGACATTAAACGAAGCCTTTAAGTTGGTCTATGCCGATGCTGCTCCATCAGTATCTTAGTAACACAATGGCAGAAAGAATTTAAACGAGAATGCTTAAGCTTAAAAGATAATGGAAAAAATGGCCAACCGGTAAGAAAACAAAATGGAAATATTGTGGCAAAAGTAGAAAATTAGTAATGGTTGATAGAAGAATTAATCTAGATGACATTTTTTAGCTAAGCGTTGTCTTACATGACTAATTTCGCACAACTAAAGTATCCTCAATATCAGATTGATGCAAGAAAACGACAGGTTGGCACCTTTCGCCAACTTTTACCTTATTTTGAAGCAACAAATTGCAACAATAGATAAATCTTGAGGTAATCGTTGCGATAAGGAAGCGAAACAAGCTACAAACAGAGATGAACTGGTGACCCTCCGTCGCTTATTTCAAGAAAGACTTACGCATTGTTTTTTTAGCATAAGAAAATGTTATACTTAATATTTGTTTACATAAATAGTGGAAAATTAATTACAAGATATTACTGTGCTTTATTCTTGGCAAAATCGTCTTTATTTGAAGTGATTCGCCAAAAGCGCAGAAAACAAAACCAGTTAATAGGATCAAACCCTATCGTGTTCATAATATGGTGGCTGATGTTGAAAGTAGGAAACCTGCTAAACGGAAATTCTTATTAAAAAAGTTTTAACTTCCCGATATATAATAATATAGGGAAGATTGAATTAGAATTTTGACGTAGCAATTGCAAAAAGTCTTCAATTACGAAGTACTTTGAACATGCTAACTATGGTATGAATTCTGTCATATGTATTTTGCGGTCTGTCTGTTGTCTGCCACTAATATTTTGTCCAAAGTATCTGAAAAACAATTTTGCCAATTTTCCTCAAATATAAGAACACAAACTATAAATTATCGTCACTAGTTAAAATGTTTTTGGTAGTAATCGGAAACGGGTCGGTCGTCCGGGGTAGGGATTGGAATAAAAACTTTCCAAGATAAAATAATTTTTGATTAGTTAATGTGTAAGATCGTATTTAAGTATATATAGCCTCATAACCTCTTTATAGGTTTATTATCTAATCTGCTGGCCTTTAAAAAATTGCCACGATTGTTTCGTTCACGATAGATGAAAAGCTATCCGATTGATATTCCATTTAGGTGCTACAAACTGAGCGAATTCCTAAGCAGTTCAAAAGATTTTGATGGTGTAAGGGCAGCGATTAAAATAAAATTTGCCAAGTTCACAGATATTTTGGTGTGGTCCCTGTGAAAGGACGTATTTAATTATATGCAGTGGTATATGTTTCTTATGTAGTTATTTTTTAACATAGCGGATCTTTAAAAAACAGTATAGATCGTTCTGTCCACAATAGTTAAGAAACGGTGGATTAATTCCAGTACAGATGCTTTCGCAAGTTGAAAAGCATTTGGTAATGGTTAGCAAAATGTTGATTAGGACATGAGTCGCAACAAAATATTGTTCAAGATAGCATATATTTCTGATTAGCCCATATAAAAGACCGCATTCAAATGTATACAGTGGCATACTTTGTATGGAGTAATTTGCCAGTACGATAGAGTTGAAAAAATTCCGTTCAACAATACAAGTCGCAGAACGAACATGTTTCCGGTGTATAGGGAGCAAACCCATATAAACTAAGTGTTTAAATTGCATAGCTTTCGAAATATTTGCAGTTAAAGTTTAAAACCTGAAATTCATCTTAATTTGGTGAATTGTAGTTATTCAATATACTATTTGAATACTATAAAGGTCGTTCAGTTTCTGCTATGCGTTATAGCATTTATGGCGCATATTGATTGCTAATAAGTACTAGACGTTAGTCAAAATAATAAGTAAAATTTAACAGAAAATGTTTATTAATAAAGAATGTTGTCAATATTTTGTGTTTAAACAGACTGAAATTTTTACAACCGCATATTTGTTATTCCTATAACATGAAAATCAATTTAAGAAGTTTCTATTCAAAATTGCAATGCACAAATCATAAAATAATAATTTTAGGGTTGGAGTTTATCTTGAAAAGATACTGAAATCTATTATTGAATACATTTTTTAAACACATTTATGAATGCTTATTTTAATTACAAATTATAGTAATAACATCCGTCAGATTTTACCTACACATACAGCTATTTTTAGGTATCCTACAGAATTAAATTGGGTTCAATTTTAGAAATAATTATGCAACAGCCGTGAAGTAATAGAAGATTCATGTACCTTAGGTAAAATTTTACTATATATTCTTACTTTTATAATGAATTGATAAATAATAGGATTATAGCAATAAAAACAACTGTAAATACATAATTTTAAAAATAGTATATTGCAATTTTTACAGTGATAACAGCTGATACATTTATTTAAGGAAACAAGGTAAAGTAACTACAAAGTAATATGATACAAAGAGCACAACTAAGTTCCTCGCGTGTTAAATAAAACATACAATCGTATGTAGGTTATACAAACCCAGGTTTATGCCAAAATTTTTTTCGAATTAAATTTAATCTATTTACAAATTTATATTTAGAACGAGCCCGTGCACACGTATGTTAAATAATGCACCTTATTGCTTTTACACCAAGTACATCTATTATAGAAAAATGCAATGCATTCGGCATGAAGATCACACCCCAAGGAATGTACTTAAATGTATTCAGAATGGTATAGCGTTTAGATACATTATTAGACAATAAAGTGAATGTTTTTCAAAAATGTCAGTTTTTTCATTACCAATAAATTGTATATGTGGTACAGGGCAATTTTCAAATTTGGTAGGAATTAATTAAACAATGACCTTCTTAGTGCAAAAACGTTGTTTAACATGGCGCACTGTGTCCTATTCGGAGAAGTTTTTCAAAACAGGTATTTCTGCTACCACGCCTAACTTTTTTTTGATAAACTGAGTATAAGTGCAGATTCTTTGAAAATAAATCTAATGCCTATTTTGCTAGTGAAATACTTAGGCATTAGCTCTTTACCGTTGTTCTTTATATCTTCAAATCTTAATTTGATGTCTATAAAGGCCTGATAATGATTTCAAAGCACTAGACTATGATAGACTTAATCGCTGGATATTACAACTTTCATTATGTAAATTTCTAGAGGTGGATAAAAGAAACATAGGAGGTGTAATAATTCTTCGACAAGTTGTCAATAAGACTGACAAATGCATCCGATATCACAATGTTTGGATAGAAAAGCAAAAGCACCATCGCAATTGAGGTATCGCACGTTTTAGCAGAAATAAT
>JAHWXV010110107.1:0-28980 GCA_024586415.1 Phrixothrix hirtus
TTATAATAACAGCATCAGTTTAATTTTTACTAATAACAGTTAAGCTGTATAATGCGTAGGATATGAATACGAGTAAAATAAAAGAAATACGCACGATTATGCGCTATACAATCATGCAAATGTGACTTTAACAAAAAAAACTAGTTAAAGAAATAAACTGTTTTGAGTTACGTATTACCAGTGATTAATTAGCGAGCATCTCATACCTTTTTCTCTAGAGAAACTTATATCTATGCTGCCTAAAATAAACGAGTGTATCGTATACTACCAAAGAAAAGTAAGTTTTGTTTCTCTTATTTTGCGATTATTGAAAAGCTATTACCTGTTCACTAAGGTGATTCGGAAATTAGATTTTGCAAGTAAAGCAAAGCGACGCAATTATTTCACATTTAATATAAAAGTTAATTTAAATAAGCAGCAAACGCTGATTGATACATAATTCAAATTTTATATGGAATTCAGAAATTAAAAGAAACTAAACATGCTGTGGACGCATATCAATACGAGCACGTCTGGACACAAGAACTTGCCACTATCGTACAGGTTAAAAACATCGCCCTTGCAACTTATACGACGTGTCAAAAAAATTAGATTTTCTACGACCTTTATGACCTCCCTGCGTCGACCAGCATCCCGCTGTATCTGGAGTTTATAGTAACGACGTCAATCAGCACCTCATCCCTTCGAACTTCGCTATGCACGATCGTTCAGGTTTACATGACAATCGAGGACCAAAAAAAACAGATCTTGTTAAATAAGGTACCAGACAAGCTAAAAAGAATAGAAAAAACGAATTAATTCACTTGATAACAAGAAACGAAGTAGCTCTTACCATTGTAATCAAATTAACAACGCTTGATTCTACATCTCCGCAACGAAAAATAATTCGACACCTTGCACGTTAGTATTTTAACCAAAAGTTGGAACACAAGTGTTCGATACGAAAATGTATTTTTAACCAGAACTAAATTTCAAAACGAATTTTACGTTCTCGAATTCTGTCACCAGACGGCAACACCTATCGGGTTAACAAACTAAGTTTAATAAATTCAACAATTAGGTTTATTAATTGACCTCGAGCTTCATTCCTGGAATATTAATATAAGAAAAATAATTATTTGATAACGGATACCCACAGAAACATTCAAAACGAAATTTTAAATATCTATATACAGGACGTACTAAATGTATTTACTAAAATTAATGTAAAATAAATTGAAAATAAAGGTGAGACCGTGACTACGTCAACTTTAAACTACTTGCGGAAGTCCTTTAACATTCCTGGCACCCATCTTGTGGTTAACTCTTTTACATTTAATTCGTTCATAATAATATTGTACACCAGATGGAATGATAATTTTATATATTTGACTATTTGCTTAGTGGTTATTCGTCTTCCTTGAATCATTAAACCAACAATCTTTGGGTTCTGGCGGTTAGGGGAAGTTTATCTTCACAGGCTTGCCTACCTCAAAATTTACAATACGGTCTACCACCAAAGCATATAGCATTACTTATACTCCTGAATTACTTATTAAATCTTGATGAATTTGCAATGAGATTCTTTTCTTTGCTTATTACTGTTTAATTAGCTCTTTTTGCTCAACGCTCCCGCTTTGAAATTAACATGTAGCTTAAACTGTTTAAGAGCTTGTAAGAGCTGTAAGAGCCAATGCTTACAATTTTGGCAGTTCTATCTAAGCATAGCAATTCACAATAATAGATAAACATGAACGTTTGCTTTTACTTAGAAATAGGGTAGTGTAGAGCGCAGGGAATATTCCCTCGGTATTTAGGGTATATCCCTGTACTATTACATTACAGCGTAAAGAGTGGTGGTTTTTAGTAGCCAGCCGGACAAGGTGACTAGTGCATGAAAATGTGACAGTTAAAGAAAATTGAGTACCGCGCGGTCATCAAAATTTCAAGAAAAGAAGGTCATACGCCTAATCAAGTTAAACAACTTTTAGACAGTGTTTATGATAATTTATGTACTTCATATTCCACTAGAAAAAAGTTGAAAGGTGATGAGTGCCCCAGTCGGCCAACTGAAGCGATAACACTTCAAAAATATGCAATTATTGACAAAATAGTAGTAGAAGATCGTCGTTTAAAAGTGAAGGAACTATCATGTCTAACATTTCTGAAACAAGTATTCGCCGAATTCTCTATGACCATTTGCGTATAAGTAAGATCACTGCAAGATGTGTACCGCGTCTTCTTTCTGTTCTCCAATGTCAACGTCGAGAAGAATGTGCGCGCTTGTTTTTAAACAAGTACGGAGATGACGCAAAACCAATGCTAGAGTTCATTGTCACAGCAGATAAAACACTGGCTCTGTTTTATGATCCTCGTTACAAAAGGGAATCGATGGAATGGCAGCGACCCGATGAACTCGTCAAAGGAAGGCGCAAGTCGTTCAATCAAAGAAAAAGGTGATCGCCACAAATTCTAGGATTGTGAGGGTGTTTTAGTCATTAGCTTGCAAGAACGCAATACTACTGTCAACAGCACATATTATGCATTTTCGTTGCATAAATTGATGGACGATATTCGTGTAAAACGTGTAGGAAAATTGACAAAAGGTGTTCAATTATTGCACGACAACGCACTCGTCCATACTGCCGCCGTTTCACAAGCTACCATCCCAGAATACGTTTTTCAAGAATTGGAACATCCACCGTGTAATCCGGTATGTCTCCTAGTGATTATTACTTATTTTTTAATTTAAAAAAAGACCTTAGCGGACGCCGTTTTCAGGCCGATAGCGAGGTGCAAGCAGCTGTAATAGAAGAACATTTTGAGGGAAATACTTTAGATTATTTTTACAACGGTATAGAATTATTAATTGATTGTTTTAATAAATGTATTGCAGTTAGGGGGATCACATTGAAAAATAAAAATTCTATATCAGGCCGACAATTTATGGCACTTACTTCGTACATACCTTAATATTTACAAGATGTAAGGTTGTACATTCCATTATATTCATTATTCTGATTAAAATGGAAAGTTTTCTCCATTTTATTATATAAACGGTGATTAATTTTTAATGTATTTTAGATATACATTTATGATTGGTAATAAATTACTACCTACAATGGGATTTTTTAGCTTTGACCCCTGATTTTAACCGCGAATAAAAAACTGGCAAGACTACTTAATTGCAACAAACACTGTTTAGTAGCGAATCCGATTCTTTACTGTATGGAAAAGTTTAAAAATTGCTACCCTGCTTTTACTATATCAAATTTGTAGTGATGTATGCTGATTTTAAACGCTGTTGTAGAAGCACTTTAGAAATTAATGACTAAAAAACATTGCATGAAGTGAAATATGATTTCAGTTGTACTTAGCTGACAGTATTGCCAATGCAATGTTATTATATTTGAGTTTTTAAAAATTATCGAATACAGCTGTAAGTTTCCTCGTAATAACGTGTCTCAGACCTTTTTCTGATTGAAGTAGGTAAACGGATGCCAACATGAAGAATTTTTTCAGATATCAAAGAGGAACTATTAAATGTCATTCTTCAAGACGAATACTACAAGTAGAGTAATAACCTAAGCATTATTTCGTATAAATTCGTCTTTAAATGTTTTATTCAAATTCCTGTAGTTTACGTTAACTCATTGTCGAAATCGTCATATAAGTAGAGTATGTAGCCCTAACCATAGATGTAATGAGTTTTCCAATGTGTCTGTAGATCGAGCTGAAGTCGCATAAACAAAGTCCCTCAGGCATCCCTATACAAATAAGTTTGAAGGCGATATCACAGAAGATCATGTTGGCCAATTAACTGATTCGTTAGTTCCTATCTAAAATTTGTAAATCTATTATTTAAATGGGCGGGCACAATCGCAGCCTTTTGCTATGGAAACCCACCTTGTTGACAAAGTGTTTGTTAAAGTTCTTTGTAAGTCACATTTTCCACCAATTCTGGAAGATCGCTTAGTAGAAATTTAAATAATGTTCGCTTATCAAAATTTTCTCAAAAAAAATATGAGTCAATAATGTGTTTGTTAATAAACTAAACCAAACACTAATACCCAATTTGTTTGAAAATTGGTCTCTTGTATCCAATGAAATTTCCTTGAACTCGATAACGAATGTTGTGGTGATTAGCGGCGCTTTTATTGTGAAAGTATTATTCGTCAATGTACAGTACTTGACTTAAAGTATCAGGATTGCCTTTGAACATAGCTTGACGATAAACTGCAATTTTTGCTCGAAATCCGTTTGTCTTGAGGGATGATGTTTGATTTGTTCTCAAAGTTCTATGAGCTAGCCTTCTACTAACTCCAATTTTTTTTACTAATAACCTGACCATATAAGACGTTACCTATAAATAGGCTAGTATATTTAATGAATTTTTCAACTATTGTAGGGTAAAATCATGCATAAATGAACATCTACTTCATATTGTAATTTAGCTCCAACGCGACAACATGTTTTTCGAATGAATGGGCTGGTTAGAAAATTATTCGTAATATAAATATTGCGATCCTCTGCCATTTTTTGGCGTTGCCCGGAAATAAAAAACACGTCCATGTATTTATTTGGATATAATATATCAGACATTTTTGGACAAATTTAGTTTAAGAGAAAATTTTGGAGAACCTCCATCAAACAATTGATAACAAACAGCAGAAAGCTTGTCATTGTCAAAGTACGCCTTGTCTTTCCTTTGGCGAACCTCAGTATGCCACAGTTTTCGCTAAACACGTTCCAAGGTACTTTACCACACACGATCGTATTTGTTTTGAAAATCCCAAGCATAACGCGATCTTCCTTACTACTATTCATTGTTTTCAATTAGAAAGAAATGTGAGATGCGACTACAAGCTTTGCTTAAAAGTACGTACTAAATTTCATTCTTTGTAACAAACATAATTATAGAGTAATCTTAAGTCTAGAATACTTAGTATATCCTTATATGTAAAAATGTTTAAAATGTTCCGTTTACGAAATGGTATTTTCTTATTGTCAAACACTTTAAAACCAAAGCAATAAATAGATTTTATTTACTAATTTCATTCTCAAAGTATGTTAATCCGTTTGACTATTATGGTACAGTAATATCCTTCTATAGCAGTTTATCTACGAATAACTAATCAGCCAAATGTTATATTAAAGTGTATAAAAATGAATGACTCACGAGGAGCCCAAAAACGCCGTCGCCAGTTCAGGGTACCATTTCACTGTGCTAATTTTGCATCGACACAAACAGGTTGTTTACTATTATAGACGCAGGATATTTTACTTTCTACATGTAAGGCAGCCTTTCATAGGAAGTTAACATAATTACACCAGTAGTAATCAGAAAACTAATGGAAAAAATGTTAAATGTGAGTATGGCATCGGAAACATCACTTGAAAGACGAAGTAATATCGTATTACTCCAAGAAAAAAGAAAAGTACCTTACATATAATCTAAATGAAAGATCCAATGACACGACTTCTATCGAAGTTCGAAGAATTATAATCATGAGTAAGCAAAATAGATATAAGACAACGCAAAAAACGTGTTGAATTTAATAAAAATCAAAAAAATCTTATTTGCATCACTACTACAAAAAACCGCTTGTAGAAACGCGGCCTTCATGACTGTGTCGCCGTTCGAAACCTTCTACTGTTTAAACATAATAAGTCACATGGTTAAAATTGACTCAGAAGAATCTAAATTTGTAGTTGGAAGAATGGGCAAAGAATATGTGGATAGATGAACCCAAATTTGAAGTAGTAGATCAAAACGTTGTATTTTTGTTCGCTACGTATGCCAACGGTGAAAATGGTGAGAATTTTGTGTTGCATCTTAAAAGATGAACAGTGTAAAATTATTTTAAAGCAATGTGCAATAATACCGTCGGATGAACAGTTAATTGGGACATAAGTTGTGTTGTATCAGGATAACAATCCTAAACATTCTTCAAACATTTGTCGGATATAGCATCGAAGAAAGTCGAAGATCCCCTGGTCCGCTACAACTGGCAGATCTGAACCTTATTCAATTCATATGGGATATACCTGATCGAAACACTGTTTACGTTCAGCAAAATTTGGGAAATTCTACAGAGTGAGTGGAACCTAGATACTGAAAGAATAAGGAAACTTATTGCTGGGATATTTACTATTAGTGTTTCTTGCATCTATTTCTGATCGAATTTCATTTCATTCTAATTAGAAATAATTTTATTTCGTATTTCTACAGTATACAATACAAACAAATCTTAAATACTTAAGAAATTTTAATTTATGCAATAAATCATAGTTTTGTTTGAATTTTATATTTTATAGACATGATTTTTCCCTTAATTCTTTAAATTGTACCAGTATAATAGCAAAAGAATATACATATCGTTGAATATTCATTTAAAAGCAAATGTAATGCAATTAGAATAATCTCATTTTCCTAACCTCAGGTATAATCCAATGTGACAGTATGCGGTAATTCACGCTGCAAGAGTTCATTATATCAATAATTTGCTTACCTATAAATTAATTTTTACGGTCGCTGTCATGCTTAATGAATTTATTGAAGTTTAGGAAAGCATTAGTTAACCCTTTCATGTATAACTGTACACGCGATGTACCCTTTTCTTATATATGACCGTTGCATGGTAGTAAAAAATGCACGCCACATTTAAACAACGCTTTACTATATCCACTATACGAAGCTTGTTTTTTCACAAAAGATGTGTTTGCAACAAGTGATTAGATTGGATTTATTATTGTAGCTTGTTTTTATATTTATGAATTTATGTGATACCAATGTCGTTTTTTAAAAATTCAAATGGTACATCTTTGTACCGAAAAAATTTTAAACTTGTCGCATTCATTTCTATTTTGTACGCAGTAAAACTAGATATTATATTCAATAACGTTTGGAAGAATCTGAGAATTTATTTTCACATTAGAATTAGAAATAGATGAAGTAAATTAATAATTAGGTTATTGACGAAGAACACAAATGTGTCAGCTGAAATGAAGTAAAGCCTTTAAATTACCTTAAATAAAAAAATTCACACCTACATATTTTATCACAATCAAAGCTTTCTTTGGAAATAAATATGTTGACTGGCAAAAACACCTGTCAAGTTGTTAGTGTTATTCGCATCGATTGAAATTCATGATGTTGGTTCGAAATGAGTTCCATTTTGATACACTGTATCTACATCGTTTATTAAAAGTTTTTATAAAAATTCGACGAACATTTGATCCACTCATATCATAAGATTTAGAGTGATTCATAACTACAACGAGCAATACTTTACTAACGAGTGGTTATGTATAAACTTTAAATTTATCAGAACAATTAGATAAACGGCGGGAGAGTGGTAAACATTGAATAAACGGTATAAATGCTAAATATGTTAGGCTATGTTGCGTAAACTATTTTAGTGTCCTTGTATATGGTGCGTTGAATTGAAAATTGACGGAAATAACTGCAGATGAAAACTTATAAAGAATTAAAACGAAACGACACAAATACAAAGACAAACCGCTGAGAAATTTTAATATTAAAGAGTTCCTTTACCACCATGATTCATCTGATTAGATAAAAGAACATAACTCAGAAAAATTATACTATCGTTGAAGTTGTGTCCAAGGGCGGGGCAGGTTATAAAACCACTATAAGAATTGTTGAGAAATTCGATAAACATAATTCCTATTTTGAAACTGTCATAAATGATGGAACAAACATTCCAGATGCAAATTTTGTAGTACCATTATTATTTCTTAGACATGCAATAAATCATTTGCTTGCTGAAAACAAATATCGCTGAAATCCAATAGTAACTTATTCTAAAAGGAGTGATTTTGCACTTTGTATTAAACAAACTCGAGAATCTCCTGTAAATAAATGGAAAAGTTGCCATAAAAATTAAACCTAAGGGCACTAATTTAAATTTGCAAACATTTTATCACAATCACACTGGTATAACAAATGTGCTAGTTCTCCAGGATCCGCAGCACCGAAGTAAGGTTAGTTAAATACTATTATATTATTACCCTACTTGTAGTTTTTTGGTAATTCTTCCTAAGGATGCAGACTGGTAGGAAAACATCAATTTAGAATAAAATTCAAAAATGTGTTTAATTCATTAAATACTTAACAGTATTGTTGTTTAATTACATATTTAGTGTTAATTTTATGTAAGTTGTTGCCACAGTCCACGTTCAGTGCATGCTAACTTACACCTGTCTACTATGCAAGTGAAGTTGAAGAGGCCTTGGCAACATCGTAAGTGAAACAAACTTTACATTGGTTCATTGATATTAAGATTTCAACTAATCTAGTCCATTCCATTTTGGCCAAAATTGGGATATTAAATTTATAGACTGTGTACTTCGATTAGAAGTGGTTTCTGCATAATATTATGAATCATAGCAACGGAGCTCAAATACACTTGTCATTGAGCCGAAATTATAAACAAACTAGTGGTATATCCAAGTCCCCTCTGGGTATTTATTGTGCAACTCTTATTCTAAGCGCACTTTATGTAAGTAAAACGTCTAATTTGTTATGTGAACTTTGAGCCTGTATGTTTACATAATTGTAGTTATTGGGCATGGGCAAAAATTGCCAAAGATAGTAAAAAATGAATATAGGAAAATCGGGAATTATATGGTTATTAAAAATAATAACCGTTTGCCAAATTATATCTATTATACTTCATTCATTTTCAAGAAATAGTAAATTTAAGCAACGGTCGTTAGTTTAGAGTGGTTGTAGCATTAAAGTTGTGTAAATTACTTATCTCATTCTGTACCTAATTCAAAATTGGGTCTTGCATTACAAATTGTATATATTTACTTAAATTGACATACCATGAAAGTTAATGAAGTATAGACAAAAAATCAATATATATCAAATAATTTTCTTAACTTAGCTGTAGCTTTTCTAATAATACATTTCTAAATTCGCTAATTTTTCATTTTCCAGTAAAATTAAATTGTAGTCAACATGCTTCTTTGATGCGAGAACCTTGATTTATAAATTTTGTTAAATAGAACATTATATGTATAAGTAGATCCCAAATTTAACCCAATTGAAAAATACCAGGTGGTGACTCATAAAGATGAATATAGGGAATTCAATGTTATTTTTTACTTATGCTTTTATTATATTCCCAGTTGATTTTATATTAATATTTAAATATAAAAAATGTTCACAATTAAAGGTTCTGCAAGATAATATTAAGTTTATTTACATATTATTAACTAATTCCAAGTTATTATCAATTTTAATAGAGTAATGGCAGTGTACATCAAATAGCGCATTCCAACAACTAAATTGATCAGGTATGCGATAGTTTAGTTATTAGTTTGTTGTCCATACAACCAAGTGATACGATCTTCGAATCCCATTCAAGGATACAATTTTTAAATTAATTTTTGTTAAATACAACTATGTAGGATACCCTGTAACATTTCCAGCGAAATATGTTAATGTGAAAAAGCGACACGATATCCGATTTGCAACAAATCCGCGCGTCTTACGTTTCCGCGAAAATACCATAAGATTAAATTGATAAGACATTTTAAAAAGACCATAAGAAGTTAACCGGGAGTCAGTGACCGTGAACTAATTTAAACTAAATATTGTTCAGTAACCTGCATGTAAATAAAATATAATTAATTAGAACCTAAAGATGAGGAAATATTACGGAATAACCAAAGTATTAAGAAACCGTTGAAAGTGAATAAAGATTGCTACCGCAATGTATAACAAACATAAAACAATCTCAAAACCGAGTTTAATTAACAAGAAAGCATTGATTGGAATTGCACAATATTACGTTATAAATAAGTTACTAATCAAAGCATATGAACGATACGCTTATCAATAAGTGTAAGACCGAATAACAACTATCAACAAAGATCTTAGAACAGAGAACGACACACCGAGTGTTCTGTATAAAAGCCCGAAGCTTTCAAGGTAAAAGGATAGTTCTTGCTATTCCGTGCTCGAACTAACACCGTACCATCCTTTGTATAAAGAATAGGTGCATCTCTGCCTATAAGGTCGAGATGTTTTTGTTAAATTAAAAAGTGCTTTGTTACTGTCAAAAACGCAAACCGTCCACGCCGAATTGTTTATATTATAACTTCAAAACCGCCGTCGCAGAATTAAAACTGCAAAATTAGTTCAGCCATCCAAAAGGGTGAAACCCCTTTTATTATCCGGTCCTCTCAAGCTCATTGTCGAAAGCTCTGTAACGGTCCTGTCTATAAGCATAGATAGAACGGTCGAACATTGAGTTGAATCTGTAGCGAACGTTCAGGCGCCGCTATTACCCGTGATCACGCTGTCGTCAAACACCTTTGGGTTGACTATGTAGCGAGAGTATGTTTGACACCAGCATCCCAGGTATCTTTGTCTACCGAGTGTCATCGTCTGGACCATCCGAATCCTTACGCGAATGAGCACACTCGCAAGCGACTTGATCCCCCCTTCGCATCTGGAAAAATACTGAACTATCTGAGCAAAATTCATATGCATCAGGGGCATAGAATATCACGCCGGACGGCGCGCATTCTCTTTGCAAGCAGCGAAAGCGACGCTACGCATCTGTCATAATTATATTCGTACTAAGAACGCGTTTTGCATTGAAAGCTTTCGATTATTTAAAATCCGATTGTTTAAATTACAACTATTAGCAATGTAAATGTAAATATGTACACCGCTGGACTAAAGTAATGTCGCAAAGTGAAACCTAGCGCTGACCGCCGCTACTGCTCTCTATAACACAGGTAACACGCATTATTGATATAGCGACATACGTTTGGTTAACTAAATACCTAAATTTGCCTACGGGTTTGAAATCTTCGAATCGTTATAGTATCTTAAATAATTTCAAACTTATTCAAGCTGGGTACCCTACATTGTATTTAAAGAGGAAGCATTTTTTTTAAGTAAAATAGAATATGAAGTGCGTAAGTTTCCTTTCATTTAGTATTTCAGAAGTTTATAAAGCCCAACTCGATTAAAAAATTAAAAATTAAAAGTGGCGGCGGTCAGCGCTAGCTTTCACTTTGCGACATTACTTTTGTCCATCAGTGTACAAAGTGATCTTTTAAATTATTATGAATAAAATTACCTTTGAAGGTTTTATCCATCTTATTATTTCCGCCGGGTTTAGTTATTAAATATATGATTATGATAAGATCGTTTCACATAAGAAGTCGCGACCACAATCGAGGGCCGCTCCGTTTTAATACATAACTTGCTCCTCTTTGGGATAACCGAATACGAACCGTTCCAAGGGAGAGCCCTAGCAGCTTTAGTGCCCTCTACTAGACCAGACTCAACCTACCCACTCCGACGAGTAATCCCGGCAGCAAAAATATAAATTAATTTTATTGAACCTGTGACCCAGAGACTACGCTTTGAACCGTTACAAACCCTCTTTTATATTTATTGAAAAATAACTGGGGAGTTAATAAAAATGTACGTAAAAAAATAACATTGAATTCCCGGTAAATATTGTTTTTTCTGTTATAATGTTCTAACTATTGAAGTGTTTAAGTACTTTGGGAATGATCTACATCCGTTGAAACGTTACTGTAAAAGTAACAATTGGTATCTATAATATAAATATAAAATCACTCTTTCGTTATAGTTTGAATTGTTATCTTCAAACTGATGTACATCATAAAGCAAAATTACCAAAAGTTGCAGAGAAGTTTTAGATCAAAAAAAAAGAAAATGATGAATTGGATAAGTAAAGCAAGTTTTTCACAACATTCAGTCCTTGTTAAATATAAGGCACGAAAATGTTTACATTATGTTTACTTAGCAACTGATAGTAGACTTAAAAATAATTTAAAAATAGAAGTGTCAACTTACTGGCTATACTGGTTGTAGATTTTGAGAAATTGGCCATTTTCGTCAAGTTTCCAGTATTTTTACTATATTCTCCATTGGAGACCTCTTCGTTAACAACTTCGTTAATGATTGTAGATTTAGGCCTTCTTGGAAGCGAGGTATTGCAGTTATCACTAAGAACTGACGGTTCGTGATATCCCGAACTGTCACTACTGTTTCTTGAGTGACATATAGTCAGTCCAATATCATCTTTTTTTAATTGTACATTATTTGAGTTGGAATCCGAACTATTACTAATTTGACTTGGTGGTTTATCTGAAGAATCTTTTCGAGGGTTTCCCTGTTGAGGAGGTTTTGGAGCTGGGCGTCGTTTTCTTTGTGGAGGTTTTGGTTTTTCTAACGGAATTTGGTGTTCTTGTATAACAGGAGGTAAGATTTGTTGCTGAATGGCAGGGGGTGTAACTGAACGTGAATCATCACTATGACTAGGAGAAATCGACCGATTATCACTTGATAAAGAGCCTGAACCCATATTCTGGAAATTTACATGTATTAAAGTTGACATAAATTATATTATAAATATTTATCCTAGGATAAAATAAGTTGCAATAATTTACAGTACAAGAAGTACATGCACAGGGTGCCCATTTAGCAGCCACTTCCTCGACAATAGCACTATGCTTATCCTGATGAAAAATATAATATAAAGAATGCAAATGTGTTTTACGAGGGTATAATTTAAAATTAGTTTCACATTTACAGGGTGTTTAAAAATGCGTGGTGCATAAAAGTATATATTTTAAAATGGTGCCCATTATAGCTTTTTATCGAAAATTAAGCGCCCGCATATTTTCCATATAGTCCAATTTTTTTTCCATTTCATCAGTTACGAATTTTTAAATTATTTTTGGGTTAATATTAACTCTTTATTTATTAATTTTTCGTAAAAACTTAAGCAATGCTTTATCTAGGTTCATTTTATTTGGAACTGCTGCTACATTTGAATCATAGGGTATCTTTAATTTTATAAATAAGAGTGATTTTAATACAATTTTCATTAAAATATATCACGTATAAATTAAAAATGGAATTTCCCAGATAGAATCAATAAGTTTATTTTACACGATTGGCGCATCTAAGGAAATTTTTTGTTAACATCATGGGTGTATGCTTAAAAATTTCCAGTCAGGCGTCGGTTTGACGCAAGATCACTGGAAATCCTTAAGGAAAAATTTGACATACTGAAAGCGTGGCATACAAAAAAAGCAGAAACAAGACAGTTTTAAGTGAGGAAAATGAGTTGATTGTATCCCTTGCGATTGTGGAAAATCCAGAAGCTAGCGTGAGAGACGTAAGTAGGGATTTATAAATCAATGAATCTTCAGTGTCAAACTGCATTACATAAAATATTTTTTATCGCATCAAGAATTAATTGAAAATAGTTTTGGCACAAGAATATCATTTTCCCATTGGACACAGAATCAAATAGTAGAAAATGAAGATTATTTTAAATTTGTTCTTTTTACTGATAAATGTTCGTTCCACAGAAGCGGTTACCATTATTATGATATCCAAAACCCCAACATAATGCATATCATTAATTACCAGGTGGAGTATCAAGTAGTGGGTGGGGTGGTGCACAATTTTCTAATAGCCCCGTGCATTTTTCAAGGTCATGCGGCGGGTCAAATTTTTTAGACCTCCTAAAAGAAGAGTCTCTACGATTAATTGAAAATCTTCCAGATTACGTAAAAAATCAACAGTTGGATGGTGCACCCGCTCATTTATATATAAATGTCCGACAACAAATTAATAAAAGTTTTCCTGCTAGATGGAACAGAAAACTAAGCATGTTACATTTATTATATGGACTTTCTATGAGGAGATATTAAATCCTAGGCTACTGTGTTGCACCTGCAACTCAAGAAGATGTGATTGATAAAATTACAGTCCTTTCGCCGCATTATACCCCTGCTATGCTCAGAAATGCGAGAAAATCTTTAGCAAGAGATGTCAGGCTATCTCTAGCGCAAAATATTAAACACTTCAGACATAGCCTTTATTAAGCTCCGCAGCGTGTGTCTCTGAAATATTGTTGAACAACCACATCAAATAGTTTTTCTTGTTCAGTATGTTTGAACACTAAAGAAAATCTTTATTTCCAAGTACTTTTACAATTCGTTATTGATTTTCCACGATGTCTAACGTTTCATATTATTATTTGTTTCTATATTGGTTCTTATTATAGTACCTAAATTTCTATAAAACTTAAACTGTTATCTTACCGTGCTGTTAACAAATATTTTTACTCTGTTTTAAAGCTGCTACAAATTGAGGTGCACTTATATGACAACAAATTAGAGATAAATACTTTATTGATTACTTTCATAAAATATAGGCTGTTCTATTTGGAAATAATTGCAAAAATTGAATTTGAAAATTACGATCTGTAAAAAAATTCTCAACACCCTGTATAAAAAAGTCCATATAATTACAAATTACAAATAAAATGTAGCTAAGTGGCAATTTTAACGGAAATTACTCCAAAAATGTTTGGTAAAAAAATTTGGAAGTGTAATATAGGAATTTTACTTTGAAAATTATGTTAAAAAATTTGTACAGTAACGTTTAAAGTAAAATTACTGTTTTACACCTTCCAATTTTTATTACTCAAAATTTTGTGAGTGATTTACATTAAAATAGTCAAAGTAAGGGTTGACAATAACCCAAAATTAATTTAAAAATTCATAACTTGGTAAAGCGCTATTGGAATGGAAAGTGATAAGGCATGTATAGAGAATATACAAAGCTTGATTTTCAATAAAAACATATGAAGAATGTCATTTAAAAATAGTGTTATTATATTATAAGGATTAAAAACTAAACAATTTTTGCCGAGCAATTATGATTGCATTTGCGAAGCGTAGCGTTAGCATAATCGAGCGAATGCAATAATGCGAGGCAAAAAATGTCATTTTTTCTCCATCCAAAATCAGTAGCAATATTAAATTATTTAATTAATTTGGTTACAAATTTGAATAATTAAATAACCTTGACTGACGAATTTACGTATATGTATTTGTTTTTTCATTTGTTTACTTTCTTGATTATCAAATAGTTATTATTGCGAAATATACGTTACTTTTACTGTCTAGGATTAAAAGTGGTCACTTTTTCTCTTAGAATTAAGAGTGTTGCATAGCAACAAATACATTGTTATACCAGTAACAACACTTTTTAAACTAAACACAGTGAAAAATGACAACTTTATTTGAGGTTGGAGAAAAAATATACTTTTAGGTACTACACATTTTTTCAACACCCTGTAAATGTGAAACTAATTTTAAATTATGCACTTTTAAAACCCATTAGCATTCCTTACATTACATTTGTCAACAGAGTAAACTTTACGCTATAATCAAGGAAGGGGATACTAAATGAACAACATGTTTGTTACAAGTAATGCTAATTATTGTAAAAACTGTAAATATAGAGATGATTTGACAAGGAAGTTAATTTTAATTATTTAATAGATGTCACTGTTAGTATAAGGGATTTGAAAAACACTTCCCTATAAATCAGACACAAGTAAATGTTAAACGTAAAAATAAATTCGACTTTAAAAACTTTCTTTGCCTTGCAGGTCTTCCGTTTGTCGGTTAATTGAAAGTTACATCGAAACATATGCCTAAAAGAAGTGAAAGTAAAAATTTTAAATTTGAAACCAATTTTGTCAAATATGTATAAAGGTGCCGATTTCAGATCAGTAATCAAATTTCATAATAGATATTTATAGTTTTCTATATAAAAGGTATATTTATTTCTAGGAAGATATAAATATTCTATTAGCAAGATTATACCATATATTGATTTACATGATTCGAATACATTCTTTAGCTGTATTTAAATTATTTAACTTTTAAGCTGAGAGTATCAGCTCTAAAATACTAATTTGAAAAAATGAGCAATTTGTTACCAAATATAATGGAATTTTAATGTGCATAAAAAACCGTAATAACGCTAAGACTTACCGGTTTTCCTCTTTTAAATATTAAACTAAATACACCACCGCCAGTTCTTGCTTGTAATTGTTTTCGTTCTTCTTCTTTACGTAGAGCCATAATATCAGTCGATGAAAATGTTTGTATTAATCCTACAGTTCCTTTCGACACGATATAGATTTCTGTAATTTGGTAATCACTTAATGTTAGCTTTGGGTCCAGTACCTCATCCAAATTTGCTGAAATAACGATTCAGGTTAAAAGAAATGTATGTCTTTTATTTTAAACCGTATTATATACGATACAAGGCAATGAATCTCAAACAACTAACTACGCAATTGGAATAGAAACCGACACATTTCTTTATTTAATTAGAGCTGCGGTGTTCATACATAGATTACATATCTACGTGTTCATTCTAACTAAACAGATATGGTTTTTGTACCTGTTTGTAATCGTATATTAAAGAATACGATAAGAATTACAATTTACAAATACAGTATAGTAGTCCTTATGTACATACAATAATTATAGATTTTCTTGAGAAATATATGATTAATACAAATTTACAGACTAATACAAACAAAGTAAATTCGCTTTATAACAAATAAACACGTCCTTGTTAAATCTCAACACAAAATAAAACTTTTACTGATAAAATTAACAAGTTGTAATTTTTATCTAAATGGGCGTTAAATAGCAAAGTCGAGTTTTAGCTACACTAAATATTTAAGTAAACCAAATACATACTTGGATGTCTAAATTCGTATTTTGATGAATCTAAATTCTTCTCCTCGCAAACTTTTTTCATAATATCTTCAAGATAGACATTTTGGCTCACTCGTGTAACATAGAGTTGATTTCTAGGTAAGTGAACCTGCAATCTAAAAGTGCTCTCAAAAGGTTGGTGACCCACTAACGGATTTTTTAACATAGGAATAGACCTATTTTTAGGTATAACTTTAATGTATTGCGTCTCTAAAGCTCCAATAGGCGTGTTGGGCTTGTAAGGTAAAATTTTGTCTGTGTGTCCCAATGCCGGTGCCATTTCCATTGCCTGAAGTATATGACCAGAATGTTGTAAATGATGAGCTGTGGTTATCTGCATCAAAAGATCCATCATTGGAGTACTGAAACATTAAAATATTTTACATTATCAAATATAGTTATATTCAACAGGCAATAGATTATTAATTTATTAAATTAAGAAAATGCAGAAAGAAAATAATTAGTTCTAAATCCAGTTATAAAAGATACTGATAACAGTGTTTAGTAAAACAATAGGTACCGTGTACAATTTTTTATTAATAGGTATTTAAATTGAAAATTTTGTAAAAGGTATAAGCTGTTTTAACTAAAGCTGAGTTTTAAACAGAGCCTTGGGAAGCTCATGGAAATATCACTTTTATGGCTTGATGCCGCACTATTGACAATTTCAGTAAGTAGAGTAGATGTAGGCAATTAGATTTATAACAAACCTAAAGTTCATATAAATTTAAATGTTATTACTAAACGTCACGAAGGTCTACCCTAATTTGCTAGTATGTTGGCAAATTTTGCCACTTCTGCCATATAAGTTGAGCTCAAAGTAATTTAAGGCGTACTTTAATTATAGGTCATATACAAGTAGTAGTCTACATAGTTTTTGGTATATATTTTATTTCGCACTTAGTATTTCTTTGAGAACCTTTTACTTATTGTTAACCACATAATATCCTACGGAACAAGTCCGAAAGTTAATTTACGAAAACTCAAATTACGAGAAAATCTAGAAATAACTATAGGATTCTAATACAGTATACTATTATCAAACCAAAAAGAGGTACAAAACCGTAATGTATTTAATAAAATTACATTTCCCCGTTCAATATCCCTAACATTCCCGTAATTAATAAGATATAAAAAAAGCGAGGGTCAAAAAAATGCCCAATTCTTCACAATTTCACAACAAAAGTACTGAGACTTCAAATAACTAGTATACGAATAAATGCTACAAAAAGTTCTAATGATAGCTGGAAGACAGAAAACGAAGAATCGGCGAGTGTCAACATTATATATACCTTAGACATTCATCATAATGACAAAGTTTGGCGCACACTACCAGTTCTTCTTTTACAGCTAATCATTGCTAAAATAATACATAATTAGAAATCTACAAGAGCACACCGGCAGCTTTCAAATTTGCCGGCTGTATTTGCAATTATATTCAATTCTTCTATTTAGTTGCCCAACAGAAATTAAGTGAATGTTTAATTTAATTGAATCTAACTCAAGCCGCACACTAATAACTTCCTTTGGCTAACCTTTTAATTACCAATACAGAATACATTGGTATAAATTGGATAATTTCCGTAACTAAAGGGTTGCTGATGCGTTCTATTCATTTAAATCAATTTGTTTAGTTTAGTGAATTATAAAGTTTTTCAAAAAACTTGCACGAATTCGGGTATCATAAGTGAACAGTGAGGAATAATTGCGGGCACATTATAACATTATTACTAAGCAACGTGTAAACAAAACATTTTATAGTGTGCAAACTTCTGATCTATTTCGTTGAATAAATACCTACACCACAATCATCACCATCAAAGCACTAAGAAAACTTAAAGCAAATGAAAAGATTTTAAAACAATATTGTTAGACACCGCAATTAATAATTAAACAATTACGATGTTCTAACACTAGAAATTTAAATAAACTACCATTTAATTTAAATTTTTAAAATAATTAGCTGCAATATAAAATAACCAGTAATTTTAAATTAAGTTTCTCAGACTATAAAAATAAATATTTTTACAAGTTTCAAAGTGCACTGTAATAAACAAATCGCAAGTGAATTTTAAAATAAGTGTAAAAAATAAAACTTCAAAACAATGTGATGTAAAATGGAATTATGCAAAAACATTTTACATAAAATCTCTTAAGGTAAAGACGCCGCCAAAGGAAAGCATTATTTGCCGACGTCATAAAAAAACAACCGGGGTTGAAGCGCAAAGGAAAAAACCACGATTAGAACAGAAACTTAACGTTTGCAGTCTCGAACACGAAACTAAGAATTTGAAATTTGGAGACACCTATTGGGTAATAGAAAAATACTGGAGTGGGATGTCGAATGTTATAAAAGCCAGAAGACGCAATTTTGCGCCTTTCCTTGTGCTAGTGAGTAACGCTGTTGAATTAATCAAGTGGAAAACAAGTTGAACTTAGAAATGTAAATTATCTTACCTAGTGTCGCATATTGAGGATCGTGACGTTAAAAAGCACTGAAGTTTACAATTCAACGTAAATGAAATTTTCCCAAGGAAAAGAGGAAAATAAATCCAATTGTCAAAGACGCAACTTAAAAGAGGTACCGCTAAATTTGAATTGGAATTTAAAAGGGACCTAAATCCTTTTAAGACAGCTAACCTAGAATAGCCAGAAGGAACGCAACTTAAACCGTATTTAAAGATTTGTTTACTTTGAATAAACACGTTAAAAAACTAGAAGTTCTTTCTCGAATGCAAATAATTCTTGTTGCCATAAGTTGCCATAACAGTTTCTACAGAGAAGTAATCGAAGGGGTTGCAAATATTAAATGCTTTCTTTAACATTTATGTGCATTAGATTTAAATGACAATATTGTTGATTTGAAATTTTATTTATTTGAATTTTCAATAAATGTATAGAACATTAAGACGCTGTTACTTACTTTGGTGAAATATAGCAAAGTCATTAATTAATATAATATTGATAAGATCAGTATAAGGTCTAACGTAACTGTTTGAATAGAAAGATTATGTTAGTTTTCTTTCTAGGTAATACGGAACTGTAAAGGCTAGAGTCCGTTATTTAAAACAGTCTTTACCCTTATTGATAAAGATCAATTTAGTTCGTAACATTTGCCTACTTTAATCCTAAAACCAAACAAAGATTACGTAAATTAAGAACGTAATAAAGCATTTAATTAAACTTTCTTATCAGTTGCCAAACGAAGTAGACAACAATATTAAGAAGCCAAGTACATTTGTTATGAAATAGAAAATCTTATAATTATGAAGAATACATTAAAACAACCCTGTATTAAAGGGGCGAGCCACTTTTCAGAGCCATCGTGACAACAAATCATTTTATTTTTGAGATAAAAATGGCAACTTAAAAAGTTTAAATACTCACAACAGAAAAAAGGATTTTGTGGCACATAATTGCAATCCTTGTAACTTGGTACCAACTTCAAATTACTACGCGAATAGTCTGTATATGACCCTTTTAAAAGGCTTTGGGAAAAACCTGTACTAAAATTGAATATTTACTTACAGATGAGCAAAACTAGAAAAATTACATATTAAATATTTTCAAAAAATATTCTTTAGAAAAGCTCCTTTGAGCAGACAGTTGAATTTGAAGAATATGACAAAAAACGAAATATTAATGTATTAGACATAAAAAATGTAAAACAGTGTATCTAGGGCGTCCCAAAATAACCGGTTAAGTATGGATATTTTATGACCTAAAGCAAAATTTTTTATTAATCTTTTTTCAGAAATGATAAATAAATTTCGAAAATTTAGAAGATATAACTTGCTTTAAATACAATCAAGTCGACTAAATAAACGAAATTAAGAACTGAGATATAGTAAAAGTGTACTACTGCAAATTAATACTACTTATAAAATACCATATTTGTTTAGGACATCTTGTAGTAGTTTGGCATGTAAAAGTTCTTTGGACTTGTTTGCTTTCGTTAACAATTTTAATATTTAATTTTTTAAAATATTCATTGTTTTTTATTCTCTTATGCTGTTTGTTACTAAAATTATTTGGTAAAAATACATGATTCTGAATTGTTTACCGTAAATGTCTGACATTAAATTTATACAATTAACTTTTTTTTAAATTTTCAACGTGTTCAGCTTCTTTTCAGGCGGTTCAGTAACAATATTATTTCCTAAAAATTACTATTAACGAAAGAACAACTGGAAAATACGCTGTTTATTTATTTATTTTGCTTTGCAAAAATTATTTTTAAAGTTTTTGATTAGCTGTAAGATTCGCACATCGGAGGTTGAGAAACATTGTATTAAAATATGTAAGATAAAATAACTTTATATTCCAATGAGTAAGACACAATAAAGGCAACAATATTACTATTTAGCACGGAGCGCGTACCAGGATTGGACTTAATACTATAATTGTTAATATTTCGAAAACTATGTTTTTGAAAAAAAAATGTTCTACAGATCATAAAGATCTTCGGTTTTCGTGATGCCGGTTATTTTTGGGCCACCCTACTTACATCCATACCCTTTCACGGTTGTGTTCCCGTTAAGTACTACATGCAAAAACAATTTAAAATAAAAGTTGACAAATGGGTGGTACGGTACGTAGAATTTTATCCAGAACACAAATTTGTAAAGAGAGTCTTGCATTCAAAATCCAAATGGGGCCATTTTTGGTTAGATTCCTTTTCATATCGTAAACGAGGTGATTTCTAATGAAAACCGAACTTTTGTAATAATGTGTCGACCAGTACACAAAGCATGTTTCTATGAGTGATACTAGCAAGCGGAAACTTTACTAATGGTTGAGCTACAACAGCCGGAGTAAACGTTTTCTAACAAAGTAAAGTGAAAGTTCGGTGACAAGAATGAGCTTATGGTAAATTTTATCTCAAACTCGATAAAACCTTTACAAAAACTTTGAGAATGCTCTATCAAGAATATCTTGAAACGGGCAGAACATCGGCTGATCCCAGACCTAAAAAACCTTCCATGTTAACAAATTATGTAGTTCTTGCTATACTATATTTTCCAGCATACACTAATATCACGTGAACTTATTCAGCCCCAAACATTAATTAAAACGCCCCGAACTTTTGTATTTGTTTATATAATTTGAATCAAATCTATTACCAAAAGAATTTTTAAATTTCTTGAAGATTGGAATATCTTTCTTTTCATCCGTAAAAATGACCCGATTCAAATACCCCACATCTTGAAAGACAAAATTTAAAAGTCTGGATTGCATACTTCTTCTGTAAGAAACGATTTATTAGTAGGTACGCGATTCCTTAATTCTTAATTCTTTATCCTTCTGCACATTATTGAAAATGATTCAAGAAAATTTGTGGCTACTACGGCACTTTTTATAGTACAAGCGACTAAATGTGGTGTTTTAAGGACTGGAAGTGCAAAAATTATTTTATTAAGCAATGTGCTACATTTGCATTTCTAAAAAATCTAAGCAGGCAATTCTGTGTCACGTAGTAAATTTTACATTGAGTTTGATTGCTGGAGTATTTTTGACGACCGCAACGTTAATTAATACTTTAACTTCTATATACCTCAAATACTTCAAAAGGGCAAAATCTCCAGCGCATAGGGTTGGGACATTTCAGTATATCAATTGAAAAGACTACGTTGATTAATGTATATTCCTTCTTCCAGTTTATAAAGTGCTGTGTGAACCACAACTAACTAAATGAAAGCCCATCATTATTCCATTTTCCCCTTTCGGCACTTTGAATACACCGAAAATTATGTTACTTTCACGGTAGTAATAGATATACAGTTGAAATCATATGACTTGGCAGTTACCTCATCATTTAAAATTGTATGAACCAAAATTTAAAACATGAATCAAATGAGTGTCCATATTCATCTTATAGAACAAAATAAATTAAAGACATATGTAACTAGCAGAGCCAATGAAGAGATTATGTTATATTTATTTCACATTTTACATTTTAAAACACAAACACCATTAATATTTTTTAACAATTATAAGGTAAATGTTATTAGCTATTAATTTGAAGCATTATATAGTTAATTGGAAACAGTACATTGTAATAAAAGTACGGCAAGGTCTTCATTGAAAAACCAGTATGACATTTGCAACATGAGTGTTTAAACTTCTTAACATTGTGGTCGATTTATTCGATGCTGAAAAATATACTAATCTTGCAACATAATGTGTACATTATAAAGTTTAAAAAATTAAGATTGTTTTTGAAACGAAAATCCATGGGTTACAAAGCAAAAATTTTTACAAGGCAAGAAGAATCGCCTAATGAAATATATTCAATAATGAAGGTCTGTAGTTATTTAATATAATACAAATAGTAAAATTTGCTACAAGTTGCTCTAATAGTAGGAGTAGCAGACGCTTATCATCGGGATGAGCTGACTAAAATGATGGTCGATGATTTTCAAGATCAAGATGCAATGGTACTGATACCGACTTCCGACTCCAAGACACATTTCTAGAACTTTCTATAATTGATAGTAGAGAAAATTGGATGCGCCTTTATAAGACATACAAAGCACATCGCCCAGTTAATGCCAAGTGCAGTAGTTGAAGGTTACAAAGTAAAATTGAAATTTCTAAAGAAATAATAGGCAACATTTGCTATTAAAATAGTGCCAGCAAATCTTCGATAACTGAATGGATGTCTTCTGAGTATCCTATTTCAAAATTTTTGCTTCCAGGTGTTAATTTAACTAATTGCACATGTTTAATATAAGTATTCATATTAACAATAATGAATAAAGTGTATTGTAATGTGGTAATTAGTGAAATAATTATAATTGTAATAGTAGCAATTTTTGAAAAATTTGCTCTCGGACGGGGACCGAACCCGCGATTTCTGGTAAGATCCCAGGTGCTTTAACCAACCACGCTACTGAGGGCTCGGCCCCCGTATAAGCGATAATCCTTCACAATTGCTAGACTTTATGTACTTAAATCATAATATTACAATTAAAATGGAAGCGGCCGAGATCTAACCGAAAATTGAGAGAAAGTTTTTCTAAAATTGCTACTATTCCAATTATGATTACTTCACTAATTACCACATTCAAATAAGTATTTGCCGACACATGGACAATTTAAGCCTTGAAAACCTTTCAGAATATATTTTCATCTATTGAATTTTCGCAAATTGTATTGATAAAGTGTTTTTGTTAGCGTGCAGAAAGTAAAAGAAAAGCACGCAGAATGTTTTTTTCTGTATTACCTGTATCAAAAGCCTACTTTCAATGTTAGTTTTCTGCACTATTATAGAAAAATTATTTTTAACATTTCGAAACTGATGAAGCACATATTGAAAATAGAAGATTTTACTTTTGTTATTGCGAATTAGAAAGCTTTTTACTGGCAAAATAATTTAATTTTAACACACTAAATAAAGTGTGATTATATATTCAAGAACGCTACACCTCTAGAAGAACCAACAGATATGAACATTATTCAAAATTATGGTTAAAGTTGCGCATCTATAATATTAATTTGAATAACCAGTGATCACTAGAAAAATAACAGTGTGCCCATTTTATCACTTTACGCCTAGAGAAATTAACATAGGAATTGGTTGTATAGATTTTATAAGAAAGTTTAATACAAGAACTGTTCAGAGTAGTAGGAACTTCAAGTACATAAATATTGACACGTCGTCAACAAGCTATGAATGCTACATTTTTTGATAATTTTGCGAATGTATTTGCCAGAAGAGAAAACAAATATAATTATTTTATTGGGAGAATGCAGCTAGTACTGTTATTGTCATTTTTATTAAAATTTGAAGTAAATCTACTCTGCCTATAAAATGCACAATGTGCTGCTTATTTTAATTTTTCTAGGTATGAAGTGATAAAATGGGCACACTGTATATCAATAGAGAGACACTTTTAGTTAATTGACAAAAATTATATTTGTGATACATATTTATGTATTTACTATAGAAAATGTTTCTTTTTCGATAAAACAAGATGTTAGATCACATTTCACATATATTCTAGATCAATGGCAAATTTTTCAACACCTTAATTAGCACATTTATTAATTTTCATTTTCTGAATCAAAAAATGAAAATTTTCTGATTCAGAAAATGTTGAACATGTATAATAAGCAATTCTGCATTTCGATCTTCCTGTTTGAACCAATCAATGATTTTATTTGTATGACGAATACAATTTTCCCAAGTCATCTGATTGTATTGATTTAAAGGTTCCTGCTACAATTCTAATATCTTTTCATAACTATTCCCTTCTTCTCCGATATATTTATTATAATATTGTTTTTATTTCACCCATATAAGTTCGATAGCATTGAAATCACAATGGCGATGAGGAATTCTTAAAATTTCACGACTGTTCCCGTATTATTTCATCGAGAATGTATATCTTTTGCTTTTTGTGTTATTTTGCATTTTTGTAAGTAATATTATTATATTAACCAATCTAAAATTGAAGCTTTTCTCCAAGACGAAGTAGCTTCCTTTGATGTTATACGTAATTCTGTGATATAATAATAATAATAGTAGTAATAATAATAATAATAATAATAATATTTATTCTGTACATAATATAGATACAATAGTATTTGATAAAGATAAATCAAATGGAATTTATTAAATATAATAGAAAAGAATACTTTAGATGCACAGAAAAGGCGAGATTCAGGTGAGTATATAGTATAGCCTCTGTTCTTCCATCTAACTCTAATATATAATTAATAGTGATATACCTAACTATATTAATATATTAAACAAATACAAATGTTTCTTTAGGAATCAAATTAAAGTTGGAATAAAGTTTAATTGAAACTAAAATTAAAATAATATTGCATAGAAACAAAAAGAAATAACAAATCAAAACTAATAAATAAAAAGTAAAAAACAAAAACTAAAAGTTTACATTTCATCATGAGTATAACAAGTTTAAAGATTGAATTATTTAAAATAGTTGTTATAATAATAATAGCTACATGAAATCAGCAATTAAATATTAAATACAATGAGAAATTGAACCAAAAAGGAAATAATAAAGAAAAGAAAATAAATAACTAACCTAAAAATTACTACAGTTTAAGAATGATTAATCAAATTATGGATGCTCGAACATTAATTAAATAAAGCATATATTATAACAATTGCTAATTCAGACTAATCCGGTTAAATAGACAATAAGTAGTCTTTAAAGTTACGCCTAAAAGCATATCCCGTAGAAAGTTTAAGTTTATTTGGTGGGTTATTGCAAATTTTTGTAACGGCAAAACTAAAAGAACGCTTGAATAAAGAACAGTTATGCTGGGGAATAGATAAAAGTAACTTATTGCGAATGTTTAGGTTATGTTCCTGAGATCGCAATGCTAGTTTGTTATAGAGGTAAGCTGGTTTCTTGATATGAATCACTTTTTGATATAAACATGCAGATTGTAAAATAAGATGCAGCTCCATATTAAGCCAATTTAGTTTTTTATTCGATTTGAAACGTGATCATATTGACGTATGCTAAAAATGTATCGAATGCATGAATTTTACTTTCTGTATTCTTCGCTTAGTAACGGAGGCAAGACAGTTATGATAAATGGGTTCACAGCAAGTAAAATGTAAGAGAATCGCAGAATTGCACGACAGCTTTTTAATTGATATATTTAAGTATTGGCGGTGTGGATATAATTGCCTTAAGTTTGCATATACTACAACTCTGTATTTATTTATTTACGCATGGTATCGAAAAATATTATCTAGTATCAACCCAAGATTTTTTGCTTTCTCTAAGATTGGAATTGAAGCATTATCAATGACTTGCAATTTAGAAAGAACATTGCTGTTTCTAAATAGTAAAAAACATGACTTCATAGGATTTAGTAGAAGGGAATGTTCAATGCTAATATCTTTTATATGCTGTAGATCTTCATTAATGTTTTTAATAGCTTTATCTATATCATATGGGGCAAACGAATAATATAACTGAGTGTCATTAGCATAGATATGAACACTACAATTTGTAACAGCATGTAACAGCATACTAGTGTAAATAGAGAATAAAAGTAGGCCTAGAATTGAATCTTGCGGAACTTCATTATCAAGATACATTTTAGTTGAAGCTGTGGTGCATTATCTAATAAAATTAGCGAACGTTCTTTAATAATTTAATAGTGACAATGCTTTTCTAAAAATATAAACAATTAGATCATTTCTGTTCATTAGTCCACATAATATGTTTTAGGTTTTATTCAATGTCATTTTTTATCTGGAGAAGAAAGTATTGGATTCAAAGTGCTTTGGTTTTTATACTATACAGTCTTCCTAGGCTGATGTTAACTGCTTCAACAACTCCCTAAAATAATGGTTTTTAATAAGAAATAGTTAATAATATGAGCGCTAACAGTTATCAGAACACATGAGAATATTCAGAAAAGTTTTAATATATACACCTAAATTATTTCTCAATGCAGTTGCCACCAATGTTTAGACATTTGTCGTAAAGGGGAACCAGTTTTCTTATACCATCGTGGTACCATGTTGCCGCCTGGTATTTCAACCAATATTGGTAACGGGTTTTGAGCTCATCGTTAGTGCTAAACCGCATTTTCCCAACGATACTTCCATACTAGTGAACAAATGAAAATCGCTTGGTGCCAAATCCAGGATATGGGGCGAGTAGCCGAATATCTCCCATCCGAAATTCTTGAGAAGTTTTTACTGCAAAGTAAGGCTGTGCATTGTCACGAAGAAGGACAGCTCCTGATGATTACATTCCTCTCCTTCGGTTTTGTATTGCTCTCTGTAGATATTTCAGAGTTTCACAGTACGTCGCTGCAGTGATTGTGATTCCAGACTCCATGAATTCCACCAAAATTCCCTTGCAGTCCCAAAAGATAGTAACCATAAGCTTTCGGTCGGGTAAGATTTGTTCGAATTTCTTCGGTTTGTTAAGCTAGTTCGTATACATCAACTGTTTGGATTCCTCTTTTGTTTCCGTGTTCACGAAGTTAACTCGCTTTTCATCTCCTGTTATGATCTTACTCAAAAAAAATTCTCCTTCCATACTGTAACGTTAAAAAGGCGTTAGGGCAGAACTCATTCGCTGTTGTTTTTGAACGGCTGTAAAATATTTCGGAACCCCCGTGCACAAAATTTGTGGTAGCCGAGTTTTATTGTAACAATACAATAAAGAGCTGACCGAGAAATTTGAGGAAAATTAAGAGTGTTCAGAAATTATGATTCGTCGGCGCTCACAAATCATTTTGTTCACTTTTTCGACAACGTCGTTTGTTGCTACAGACATTCATCCCTGGATGCTTTCACCATGGACATCACTTCGTCCTTCCCGAAAACGCCTACACCACTAGCTCACAGTACTATCACTCATATCGTTTTCCTCATACACAACAAACAATTCCCGATGAATTTCTACTGCAACATTGCCTTTTGCTTGTTGAAAACGAAACATTGAGTGAATACTGGCATGCAGCGGGATCTTCAATTGTAGTAACCATTACGAAACAACGCTTACTTCAAAACTATGGGATGTAAAGGCCTAACTCGTTTGGAGGTTATGACAGATAGATTGTATAACAATGCTGCGTAAGGGTCGCTTAATAACGACAACTGAGTTTTCATTGCCAACCTAACGAAACTTGAAAAATAAATAGCCCTCATATATGATAACCATTTACTTCATTAATCGCATTTAAATAAATTAATAAGCTTCCGTGTTCTTTTCCCTTTTCAAAATAATTTAAAAGGTTTAGTACCACTTCTTATACTTGCGAGCGTACAGGCATATTATTTCAATAAATATATCTAAAAAATTTTATAAGCTTTAATAATAATGTAAATGAGGTACAACTAAGCTTACTAAAAGTATGAATTTCTGCAACAAATTAGCTTTTAAAAGAACTGCTTTTATAAAATATAAGGATAAGAAAATATAGAACAACACAACAAAAGCAAACAAAGTAAGGTTATAAGTATTTTAGATGTACGGCGTGCTGATTATCTATCCCTGTATGGTTCTATGAACTTAGAAATAAGTACGTCTGCATTTAATTCCGGCGTTTATCAGGTTTTTATATTTTTATTTATTTGTTATTAGGTAATTTCTAGGTGACGTCTACGACTACTTAATTTAATTTTGTTGATTCTAATTCAAGGTAATTTAATAAATCCTACATAAAATTTTACATGTATCTCGAGTGTAACATGCCTTTAGGACTCTTGACGGGTGACGGGTAATAGCCCCCGACTAACGCCTCTGGCTATTACTTTCCCGCTGCGGGCCTTAAAGGACTATTTCATGCCCCCTTGTTACATAATCATTACTATCTCTTTCCATATGTATATATATATATATATATATATATATATATATATATATATAT
>JAHWXV010110115.1:0-12504 GCA_024586415.1 Phrixothrix hirtus
CTGTCGATTTTACGATATAATCAGCCAGCCTTGTTTGTTCGCCTACATCTTGATTGATAATAGTTGATAATTTTTCCATAAATTGATAAAAAGCATGATCCGAGAAACGTATGCTCTGACTGGTTGATTTTTCAAAATCCTTACACTAGGTTCAAAATTCTCAATTGGATCTACGCCGAGATGAATGTACTTTGATCCACTTTTATTTAACGGCACTATCATTTCACTAAGCAGAAGGTTGCTCTTGATATTTGCAACGCTTCCATCAGTTGTTACATCATATGAAAGTATCGTCTGATGTTTAAAAATACGTAGATCTTTATCGGTAATTTTAAATTCAGGACTCTTTTGGAAAAAATAAAATATTAGTAATATAAACATTGTATATGAAGGTTCGGTACTTGACTGATCGTAATAATTATAAAAACGATTCGATTATTCTGAGGAAATTTGGACAACTGAGAGTCTGATCTCACTATATAGCGTTTTATAGTCTCAAGCCGTCATTTTATGCGTGTTACAGCCTGCAGAAAGATAAATCATGCAGACATATCTGTATAAGTATAAGTCTCGAGAGGTTTTTAATTAAACCGCGAATAAAAACTGCAAACATAACCGCGACACCGCGAATTAAGCCTTAAGTTAACTTTCAGACTAATTATATAATAAACAATTTTAAATCAATTTAATTAGAGCTTCGATTTTTAAATTAACTTTTATATCAATTACATAATAAATAATTTTAATGTGCATTCGCGTATAAATTTGAATCATAAAAATATAATTATCAAAAATATTCCGTAATAAAATTAAACCGTGAATAAAAACCACTAAACGCTAATAAAACCGTCAATTAAATTGATAAAACGTGAATAAAACCGCGAACCCACGAAATAAACCGCGAATTAAACTTAAAATCCGCCAACCAGCGAAATGAAGCTCGAATTAAAACCGAGAATTAACAACCACACCGCGGGCCGACAATTACTACTGTAAAAAATGAGGCTGTGAGGCTGGCGTCGTGTTCTCTAATCCTTTCTACTCATATTGTTGATACAATTCTATGATATATAGAACACGAGCACTGTTGTTTGTATAGCTCTTAATAGTTGTGTAAACGGTACTACTGTTTACTTCATGGACTTGGTACTTTATTATTAAGGCATCATAATTTTGTAACGTAGGCAACTGTGCCATTCTATCGGCAACCATATCTAGGTCACGACATAGGATACAACAAATAAAGCAGATAAATAAATCATTTTATCCATAAGTGTTGCAATACTCATGTAACAAAGGTTGGTTTTTCGGTATTACGGTGAAGCAGTTTTGCTTATCATTAATGTTTAGTGTATTTGTGCTTTATAGGTGGTTACTCTGACCACGAAATGAATAGTACAGGATTTATTTTTAAACGCAATCTACATTATTAAATTAAATACAAAGCAACTAAATACATTATTCCAAGGCATCAATTTATTGAACCCATATCAACACAAGAACCGCTCCCTTTAGGAGCATATTTCGAGAGGGATTAATTTTTTGGGTCATATTTATTAAGGATGTTTTATATTTTATGTTCATTTTACTTTGATTGTAAGTCATTTTGACACTTTCTGAGTGGGTTGATTTAAACATATGCGTATACAGATTTTAATTACGATTAACATTATATACGTAAAAGAAATATTTTTATAAAAAAACTGAATTAACATAGATTTAAAGTTCTAGTCTAGGTCAGGGAGGGGGGGGGTAGAATATCTATTTACAACGGTTTTTCAGCAATACGTGATATCACGTCGATTTTGTTTTAACTTTGACTATAACACATTTTTTCAAAAGAAACCCTTTATAATTTGAGGAACATTTGTCACCTTTAATTATTCTCAGTGGGGGATTTAACCTTCACAGTAAGATATCAGGATAAAAAAGCTCATACTTTTGCTCTTCATAAAGAATATTTGAAAATTTGTTTTAATTAAAATCGTTTTACTCCTATATGAAGCTGGCCTCGACTGGTGTAGTGGTTAAAACGTTTGCCTCTGCATCCAAGAGACACGGGTGCAAACCTGATCGAGGTCGGTAAATTTTTCAGCGGAGAAAAATTTTAAAAATATGCCTTCTACTCGAATAAGGAAGCAAAATCGTAGGTTTCGTGTCAATGTGATGTTTGGGGTGTTAAAAATCCCTCGGCAAAATTCTAGTAGGTGTGACGAAATGACTATATAATAGTTTTAGTCCAAGAGGAACAAGGGAATTTCCGTACCCTGAACCCTCGGCCACAAAAACAAACAAATAACCAACTCCTATATGGAACTGTGTGTGGTTCAAAACAGGTCCAACTTTAGGGTAATTTTCACCCCTTAAAACCAATTACCGCTAACAAAGTAAACGTCGGTCTCTTATATTTTAGTTGTCTCCAACGTATTCAAATTTCAACAAAATCGGAGGGGACACTTGGGGATATTTCTTTGTAAGTCGATACTTTACCTTCAAGATTTTATCGTTTCTTATCAAAAGAAATTTTCGCAAAATGGAACAATCTTTTTTGCTATTTTGTACTTACTTTGTAAGTTTGTAAACTAGGTTGGCTTAGTTGACATAATCTTTTATAAGTTTGGCTTTACATGCTTTTTCACTTATATCTCTGAATATATGTTGAAATCGATATCTTAATGTTAAACAGTCAATATTTCGTTTTTGAAGTAATAGACAGGGATTTCTAAATGTCTGAATTCAATAATTGCACTAAATTCTCATTAAACCAACGTTGTTCGAAAATAGTGTAAATGTTTTCTAATTACGGACAACTGACTTTTATTTTCTTTAACAACATTAGTACCCCATTTCTAGACCAATTTTGGAACATTTAATTGAGTGTATTAAAAAAACAGCCTTTGTCGACTTATTAATTAAGACGTCACAATTGTTGCACGATTCATTCGAATTTTGTCCGATGTTACAAAGAATTACGGCACACAAGGATGTTGCAAAGGAAGTTACATGCTTTGAAATTCATTAATAATTTATTTTATTATAATATGCTTCAAGTTAATTCTTTTATTTGCGAGTTTATTGTACATTAGTTAAAACGTATTAGCCAAGGTTCTTCAAAATTCTTAATAAATTGAAAAAAGTTTTACATTTAATTCGAATATATACGTACGCTCAAACTATGAATAAGTGCTATTATTTAAAATTTTGTGTAAAACGGAAAATGATTCACTCCATATGAAAATAGATAAATAAGTTATTAATTCTGGAAAATTGTAAAATTCCACCATCGTCTTTAAAAAAATTAATTTTACATATTGCTCTCAATATAGAGGCTTTCATAAACCATTCAAATACTATTTTCCTCACGTATACATGAATTCGTTAAAAATGAATTATTAGTGTAGTCTCGCATTTCCAATAGTGCACTTTTGACAGGTTTGATTGATATGACTGTTATGTGCTTATAACTTCACACAAATCATGCCACAACTATCACTGAAAATCTCGGTGTTTATAAAATAATTTCGATAAATCATATCGTTAGGGATACAACTAGATTTTATATAATAAAATGTTCGTGATTTTTGTAATTAAACTATCAAATGTTTTAAAACTATAATTGACATAATAATATCTGTTATACTACTAAAATAGCCCTCTAAAGTACAATTTTTACCCCTCATCTTTAAGGTACACTACCATAGAAAAAATGCAATATAAAATTATGCTCCTTTGCTATTTAGAGGTGATATTAATTTTGCATTAATAAACAATTTTAAAAATTGCATACACTGCCAAAGAAGACTATCCCTCTATACGTATGTCCGTATTGTTTTATTGGTTTTAAAATAGTACTATTGGCAAACAAATTTAACTTCCACATTTATAGTAAGGTGATGGCACAAACGATTCCTTATGCTCCTTACAACACTTGCGGCTCATATTTTATTTTATCAGTCTCGAAATTTAGGTTCCGTTTTAAAAATTACTCTTACAATGATCGTTAGTAAAACTTACAACCTTCCATCAAAGTGTCATCAAATTTAGTATAAAATGTTAAAAGCAATCATTAACCATAGTAGAGAATTTTTGTGGATACTTAATGTAGATTTCCAAGCCTTCTAAAACCGGTGCTTTGGTGGCTTGTCACAGGCTAAATTTACAATAACGCATATGGCAGAAATCACGGGTATTTAACCACGGCTGGCAAAGCTGCAGTGGAGCGAGGCGTGATTCGATGGTACTTGCGAGGCTAAACACCGAAGAATTAAGTCAAAATCGGTAAAAGGTGGGAGCCACTGTTCTCAAGTCAAAACTTCAATGAAGCGATGTTTGCGAAACACCCTGTATATCACCATATTAGTGACCTACCTTAAAGGTAGAGACAGACACTCTAGTAGTACTGTAGATACTAGATTAAGACTGAAAAAGAGAAATGTTCTAATGCTAAAGATGCTCACTTATTTATGATCGATCTGTATATAAATATCAATGAAAAATACTAACTGAAGCTTTAAATATTATTTGCGTTATTTGTAAAAATTGAGGGCCTATTGTGCCTTAAATGAAATAGGTTTTCAGAACTGACCACTCCGTATATTATTATTAACTAACTGAACTTTAGATTTTTAAGAAAGTGTTATATTTACTCAAAAATAAGTGCCTTATGACTTTCGTTCCTGAAAATTATTAAATTGCTATCTAACTTTTTGCCGGGCACTGTATAACTATAATTGCAAACAAGGTTTTACGTTGGTGAAATAATAACCAAAATTGAGCACAAAAACACCTTTATATAATTTTAGCTTGCACAAAAACACACATATATACACAAGTTCAATAATTAGTTAAGACATCCAATAGGGCTTACATTCTAAGAGTAAAGAACATTGGCTAGCGAAATCTAGTCTCGGAACGATTTATTTACAAAATCCAGCTGGCTATTACAACTGGTAGTGATTGAATGATGGTGACAATTAATAAAAGAAGTCTAAATTTCGCCAACGACACTTAGAATATTTAAAAGAAACGGCATAAGCAACATATATGCAAAATGGGTACTCAGGTTATTGAAACAATGGTAATTATAAAATTAACAAATTAAAGTACAATCATAAATGTGATATAAACAGTTAACCTAATTAATTGAAATTATAAGGTAAAATGTTGCACTGAATTAATTCTGATTCAACGCTACTACAAGTATTTGAAATCAGTAATTCATTTATTTCCTTGATATTTGTATATAATGGACGGTAACGTCCTTTAACTAGCTTTACGTTATTTTACACAAACAAAATTGGGCCAGTTAGTTATGAAACGAAGGTTAGTAGATGCGTGAAGGCGCAAGGCAGTCCTTCTTTCCCAGGTTCGGAATAAGCAAGGAAAGAACAAAAGAAACTATAAGACACTTACAGGTGGAAGAACGCCCTGGACTCGGGAAGCGCTTCTAGCTCTTAGTTTTTAGGATAGATAACTCCATGGGTAAGATGAAATGTAACAAATGTTGGCCACAAATGTTTATCCCAAAATAACTTGGATTTTCAGCCTATAGGTCTGAAGCCAGGCAGGTACCTTATAACTTTAATAAAGGCCCATATTACTTTCCTAAAAAAAGAAGGCACACCCGAACAAGCACTAAATACTTTACACCAAGCGTGTCTGTATCATTACTGTTGTCCCCGCGCCTCAGATTTTTTTCTCACGGGACTGTTCGTATTTCCCCCCGATTATATCATACCCCCGTCAATAAGGCGCCGAGAAAATATCTTTATACATATTGAATTGAAACCGAATTAATTATGCCCGTTAATTTCTTGTGTGGATAACTTTTATACTTTGTAACCAACAACTTTTAACCTTGTTCGTTCTTGACGCGTGGACTTATATGCATTACCACAATTTTCTAAAATTTCTGTCGTAATACTAATGAAGTTTCAACTAAAATTACTTTGCAATATTTTAAAAGTAAAAATACGAGGTGTATTCAAATAGATTTTTAATTTAGCTTTATTCTTCCTTTTATAAGATGGATTTCTGAATTATTTTATTGAATCCTTGTTTAACTAAAATTATATTAATCATTAACGTGCCTGGTACTAAATATCGCTTAATTTAACCAATATTCTTAAACAAATAGCAAGATTTGACAGGCTTTACATATAGAATGGCCCGGTAAAATGTGATGCTTTTCAAACTTGGCTAATAATACAAGATTAAATTACTTATGAACCTTTTAATTTGGAAATTATTATACAGTTATCATTTTATAAAGTAGTGCATTTTCAGGAGTCATTATTGCAATAAGAATATTAAATGTAGTGACCAAATGATTCACGACGCCGCCCGATCAGTTAGCCTTTATTTTTCCCACTCCAAGAATGATGAATTCGTTTAAACTTAGGATTTTCCATGGTATTGTAGCAACAATTTTTAGCATTAAATATTCTTAGTAGAAAGTATTAGCACTAATTATGTCGAGAATTCGTTGACTATCTTGGCCATCTTAAAATTTTAAAATGACACCTTCTAAAAATGTCTTTCAAAATTTCAGTAATACAAGCAACACTTGGTAGTGTCTTTTTGATGATATTACCGTACCATTAGTTCCTTTGAAAGGTGTAGTGCCCAAAGGTATCGAAAGTTGATACCACTCGCAACTTACCAGAGGGTCGTCTAGTGGTGTTTTGAACATCCGCATATATTGTACATTACTTCACTTTACGTGTATTTCTTTAGACAGGATAATTGTTTCTACACCTTTCTGTAGTGAAACATAGCACTCATTAAGAATTGGAATAGCTCCTAAGATAATAACAGCACGTTCATAAAGTTCATTAAAAACAGGGAAATGCGTCGTACAAATTAATATCATAGGAAATCGAATACCCTTGAGAAAATGAATTCGGTTTTCGTTACCAATGTGTCACGTTCACTTTCCAAAGTTTGTACTCAATTTTTAAAATGGATATTACGCCAATAGTGTCGTATTAATTTAAAATTAGAGACTTTGTAAACCTACGTTTTTAGTCTGTTGTCTATTAATTTTCTTCATAAAAATCCTAAGCAGTAAAACATAGAAGATGGAAATAGATATTACGTAAATATGTCCGCGATAATAAACTGCTACACGTTCCAGGCAAGCTTTACGACGATAAAATTGAATAATTTATGTATTTTTGTGAAGTACACATCGCCTTCTTAATTGCTCCCCTCATAAGTTTGAGGCTAATATATTTATAAACTCATTTGAGGATGACCAACTTTCTTTTGTTACCAATAATAATTTCGTTTCGTAAATATAGTTTTTGAATTCGTTCTGGCTTTTCGATTATCGGCGTTCTATAGATGAAAAGTTTCAACCCGCATTCCCAGTAACCGTTGCTCTTGTTAATGTCCGTCACACTAAAGCCTTTAACTACGCCAAGAAGTCAACGAAGTATATCAGCCGCCCAGCAATGATGGAAAAGGATGAAATTGGACCTTAGTTACTGCAATCTTTATCTATATTTCTTTTACATTTGATTACTTACACTAATTATCATATGTATTTGATAGAAAATCCATCACGCTTAAGGAGACAGTATCAAATCAATTATTCGCTAGCTTGTTTTTCACATCGCCTTGTGAAATAAGATTCAGTATTAATTAAAGGTTTAGTGAAAGTTCGGTTTCAATTTTATATTATGCATTTTAACCTATTTTGGGTACGAATGTATATAAATTTAGACAATTTAATTTCTTTTAAAGCTTAGTTGAATTAGAATCGACGATTATTTTCAATATTTAATATCTATGTAGGTGCTTTCAGAACACTAAATGTAATCTTTCATTATAAAACGCATAGGTTACCGTAATATTTTATTATTGCAAATCCATTTTAAAGATTTTACACAAAAGTAGTGTATTTTACGTCGCGAATCGCTATTTCTTACTGCAGTAACGTCTGACTTACCTTCCAGTGTGAACCGAATAAAATTTAATATTTTAACGATAAAATCAAGTTTTAAATGATCACTAATTTATGGTAATAGGGCTTAACGTCAATTAAATCCTCATTCCCTTTTCATTAACTACTTATGGCAAATAATTGTTGAAAACTATTAATAGCAATTTAGATTATAGCTTAAATTCGTTTACCCTAAATATTTTTCAGAGTTAAATGTTATTACCTTTATTGATATTTGGACTTCGTTATGCCACACCAATAACAAACCATAGAAATGTGGTATAGGTTTATAGCAATTTTAATTGTTATATTTGGTTTGATATCATTTCAAACTATTTAAAAATAGTTACTTGTTAAGATATTTTCTCTATTTTATCATTTGCTGTCTTGTTTGAAAAGCAAATTATGCACATAAAATCCTCCAACTTTTGTTAACGTATACATATAATTTATTTACATGAAAACCGTTAGGCTTAACGTAATTCATTCTTTTATAATGAACGGTCGAATAGATTCAACTATAAAATTCAATAGTAATGCAGGTATTATGCTATGGTAATGTTTTGCAGGTAAATAATATTTTTCTTTAACTAAGTGGGATTTCAGTGTTTACCTACGAGATATGTTCAGTAAGTTAAAGGAACATTGATTTTCTACAAACAGTGTGGCGCTCATTTTCTTTCGCTTAACTCGATTGACTACAACTAAATTTTATTAATTGCATTTTACAATCAATTCTCGCCAATCTAACTGTTCGACTCCCACTCACTTTTTGAGCTATTCAGAAAACGCGTCGTTTATTCGACCAGATATTCACTCCTGGTCAGGCTTACGTCGCAAGTGTCCTAGATAAATGCAGATAACATCCTAACGAAAAGAAAACATAAATTCAGCTAGATATCTCTTAAATTTTTATCTGTCTCTGTCACACAGTTAACTTGAGACACGTGTTAGATTCCTTGTAAATTATTTACAAAAATATCCTTCAGAATTATGCAAAAACTTCATATGAGTATGTATTTGAAACATCCAAAGTTAGAACAAATTACTACTTTTTCAAAGTATTGCAAAACCATTTGGATTATTTTCAAGTCTCATCTTTTATGTAGACAGATTGATTTATATTCAATTAAGGGTGAACCGAATGCGATAAAACTAATAAAACTAATTCGTTAAAAATTTTACTAATTGTAAGTTTTAAATGTTCTCTTCAATATTTTCTAGCGAATAAGGAATTTTGGTGAAAAATAAATGATACATGTTTTGTACCCTATTAATTGAAAACTTAAAAAAATAATTTGACTAATAGGAAAGATAGACTTTCCCTAATGTTACGATTTATTTAAGGTACTTGTGACTTGTGATCCCTAATGAAATCTGCTTAACAAATGATTTTTCAAGATATTCTCCAAAATACTTTACACTAATTATTAAATGGCCCTTATGCATTTTCTCTGCGGCTCCGAGGTCGTTAAGGCTACCCAAGTAAAGCATATCTATCACAACTGCAATCTTCCCCAACATCCATGTCAAATGTTGTGATCATTTGAAAATAGAAAATATGTTTTTAGAAGGACTACTTAGGTAAGCAGCAAGTAAAAGCCAGAAACTACTGAAAGAAAAATAACTAGACACTAAATATAGGTTATACTCAGTATGGATGAAGATATATTCAATGAGTATGAGCTCGTATCTCACGTACTTTTCCAAAAGGTTCCGTATTTTTGTCATTGAATGCTCGAAAAATATATGAAAAATGCGCATTACTGTTTATGAATTAGGAAAATTTGTTCAATGATAAAATTATGAATCTTCGTCACAACCACAACAGGCAACATGAGCGAGGCTATGTAATTGAAGAAACGCAATATTATATTAAACTTTTAGTGAACGTGTAACTTGGAATTGTTGGTGACTACTCAACTGGTTCGTACAATAGAAGAAGATACCATACTGTTAACTAGAAATTGTAGGTGGTTCACAAATTTTGCTATAGAAGTTTGTCAGTTTTTAAATCACTGGGCTTAAAATTCGTAGTTTTCTTTCTGGTGAGATTTTTGAATTATTTAGTATACAGTTTCATTCAAAATCTCAAAAATCATAAGAATTACATACTGGTCCATTGTGCAATTATTCAAAACACAACTGCAATCTGTCAGCTAGTACATCAATTAATACAAATAAGAGTGGAGATATAAACCATTTAACCTTTTTTACATTTGATAATCAAATAAAACGTTTTTATTGATTTTCAGTTAACGAACTAAATTAATTTTTTGGCAGACAATAAAAAGACTAAGAAAGTATCTTATTTATCTAAAGAAAAAACCTTCAAAACAACCCGTGTGATGTTGAAATTTTTTGGAAAAGTAGGAGTTCTTTCCTTAACTTAGACAATTTGCGTCTTTGAAACTAAGTCGTTTCAATCATAGGATCATATAAAGTCTTGGCTTTAAGTTGGGTCAGGAATCACTCTTGCAAATCTTTTAGAATATTTAAGGGTTACTCGTGATATGTATATTACGATACAAAATACTACATTTTATTATTTTCAATTACCCTCTTTTAAAGTCATCGCATATTTGCATCCTTCATTTCCACCTTTCGGCTGCAAAATACCAGTAACACCCATTTAAGGTCACAAACCAAGTTTTCAAAAGAGCTCGCCGAAAAAATTCAAGATAGGGCGAAACAGAAGCGTACAAGGTATGACAATTAAATATCGAGACCGGTCAAGTTGTTTTGCATTAAGTCACTACTTCACAGCAGTAACTATTGTGTTGTTATATGGTGTGTACATTTTAAAACGAGCCTGGCAAAATAACTCAAAAGCTACGGATAATTTAAAAAAACTCTTAAACACGTCAAATTGTATTCAGAAGGGGACACTTTGTTATAGTTACAGAGTAAGCGTATGTGTAACCCCCACTCCCCACCATCGCCCTCCGAAAATCTTTAATGGCATAACCCTATGTTTGATACCTCTTTTTAAAGGAAATTTTATTAGTAATATGGCCGTCTGTAAACTTTTTAAAATTATCGAAGTTTTTGAGAACTACAAGCAAAAAATGACAAGCCAAATGAAAGCAATTGAAAGTTACTGTGTTAAGGTTTTAATTAAGCTTTTAAGTAAAATACATTTAGTTTTAACAATAATAAAGTGCATAGTTATTGAATTCAACTTAAAATTAAAGAATTAGATAAAAGTTTTTACTATCAATATAATGTAATATAATAGAACTCAAATTTATTTAAAATTCTCAAATTGCTCTCCATTCCGATCAAGGCAATAATAAAGCCTATTTTAGAATTCTCTTCTTACATTTTGGAATCTCTCACGCCCAATAATTTGGCAAGCAACAGTGATCATATTTCTTAGTTCTTAAATATTTTCTGGCTGGGTTTTATAAACAATTGACTTTAAATAGTCCCATAAAAGGAAGTTAAGAGGACTCAGATCTGGAAACTGTGCTGGCCATTTTATCGGCCCTCTTCTTTCTATCTAATAACCTAGAAATCTTGCGTTTACCCACTCTCTTACTGGTAATACGTTATGAGATGGAGCGCCATCTTACTGAAAAAACAAACCATTCTCGTCTATCAGTTGATTTTTATGTTCATCTTGCTGATTCTCTATACTCTCGATGATTAACTGGTTAATATAATTTTGAAGAAGATATAAATATAAAGGACCATTTAGATTTTCTTCGATGAATATTATAGAGTTTCCAAGAATACCAGCCCACGCGTTAGCTTTTTCAGGATATTGAGTATGCACTTTCCTGCATACATGTGAGTTTTGTGAATCCTAATAACGACAATTTTGGTGGTTAACGAATCCGTTTATGTAAAATGTGCATTCATCACTGAAACATACATTTTTCACAGAAATTTCGTCTTTGTTAATCCTGCCTGTAATAATTTCGCAGAACTCAATCCGTCTATCAAACTCATCGGCATTTAATTCATGAATAGATTGCAACAATTCTTCGTTAACCTACTGCTAAATTTAAAAGAACAATCAAGCATGCAAGCAAACACAACAAATTAAACCATGCATTGTTAAAACTAATTATATATACAGCCTATTAAAAATCAAACCAAAACGTTCCAGAAGCCCCCTTTATTAATTGAACATTAGAAGAATACTTTAACATGCGTCTTTGTGTTTCGATTTTACAAGGTAAATTTGCCTTTTAGTTTTTATTTATTGAAAATATTTTAGCTTTTAGTCACTAATTACTAATTTTAATTCTTTTATCTTATAACCAATATTAATTTAATTTTTATATATTTTTAAAACATTTTTAAAATTATAACGTAATTTAGTTAAAACTTCCCTCTATAAAATTTTAACTTTTATAAAAACAAAACAATTTTTTAAAACTATGTTATACACTTACCAAAACCTCTTATTATTACACATTGACTAAATAATTAATTTTATCATAGTTTAATTTATATATATATATACATTTATCAAACCGATAATATACGCCACTTTCGTTACATACTGCCATATTTCTAGCGCCAAATCCTCTGTTCTCAGACCATAGTTT
>JAHWXV010110117.1:0-26176 GCA_024586415.1 Phrixothrix hirtus
TTTCGAAACGTTTAATTTTTTAATTAAAGTTACACAGTTTAATCCAAAAATTGTTTTAATTATGAATACTAACTGTGAAAGTTTCCATAAATATTTATTTGTTTAAATATTTGCGTCTAGAATTTGAGTTTAATTACTGAAAAGGTGTTTAACATAATATTTATAATAAATGCCTTTTAGAATATTCTCTTATTCATCTTTACAATACCATGTTTTCTGACTTCTTTTATAAAATAGAAACGCTTAATTAAATAATATACAGAGTTGCCTTGAAATAGTTTCAGGAAAAGGATCGCTGACAACCTTTGGGAAAATGGTTTCACTTTTAAACCATACAGTAAAAGTTTTTTTAAAATAGAATATTTACGCTATGTGCATCTCCGCTATACTATTATAAAAAGGATTACTGAAGTAAACAAAGCTATAAACGCAGAGACAAATATGTTTTAAATTAAAAAGATGTTTTTCTTTGTAATTACTTGACCTACCCTAATGTGAGCTAAATGTGAGGTAGAACGACACTAAAAACTTAAACAATTGGAAAATTTTTTTATTAAAAGATTAAAATCGAAATCATCGAATGTGTAAAATAAATTAATTGTCATTCTTAAGCTAATAAATGTATGCAACATTTGGCTGGCCTGTTAAATGCAAGCATACCTACTTTCCTTGTAAATGGTCTCTGAATTTAATATCTTAGTTTTGACAGATCTAAATTTGATTTATTAATACTAAAAAAAGATTTAAGAAAACACATGTGCTGATATACAGACTGAATGAAGCGTTTTAATACCAAATAATTTTTGAAATATTTTAATAATGTGCACTACTTATTGTTAATGAAGGATACTTGAATACTACAATGACTTTTAACATGAATTGATTTTAAAGATAAAGTGATATAACATCATAATATTAATTTTTCAAAACCGATCTCCTAGAAATAGAAGACAATATTTAGTACATATTAACGCATGCAAACGTTCAGTAAAGATTAAGGCCTTTGAAGGATGACAGTAGTAATAGTACAATAATTAACGGATTTTTCAAAATTCAATTTTGAAGCAGTAAAGACATATATAATTTTCTTTATGCTTTTTGTGAATGAATGAAGAATAGGAAAGTGTGGTTAAATTCTGAAACTGCTTTAAAGCAACCCTGTATAAGTATAAACGGATACGTTTGGATTATATTTAATTTATACAAGGTTATTAAGTATTATTAAATCCATACAAATCAGAAAAATTCGTTTCTCTGTGTTAACATTTTTTGCAGTCTGGACTTGCATAGTATTTTTTACATTTCATATAAGTATATAGTGTAGTAAATTAAGTAAACTATGTTTTCATGTAAATGCTAATTTTCAATCAGTACTAAAGAAGTTACACAACGGTTATTAAAACAAAATTTAATTCAGTTGTAGTTTTATAATTCTGTCTTTATGAATTAAGAGGAAATTTAATAAAATGTTTAGCAGTAGCTCCATGTGAATATTAAAGCAACAAAATAACAAACCGCAACTTACATTAAAAGTACAAATTGCTTTCGATGTTTTAAAAAATTAAAACACTAGTTTACAAGGGTTCTCTGCAAGAAAAGTTGTAATGTAGATTCTAATTTCCTGACTATAACTTAAAGGCACACCCTTTCACGTGGATTTTGGTTATTTGGAAGTTTTGTATTGAGAAATTGCTTGTCCTGAAACTGAACTTTAAAATATCTGTCTACAGTTTATACAAATGTATATTCAAATAATAAAGACGACTGTCATTAATTAGAATGTTTTAATTGAATCTCAAACATATCTATTTACACGTTTATGTATTCGTCATTATAGTTTATAATTGTCAGTTTAACACTTTAAGATTTGCATGGGCATATAACAATATTAAAATTTGATGACAAGGCGTTTCTGGTGACGAACTATTAAAGTATAAAAATTAGTAATGATATTTTAATTAAGTCAGGTAAGAAATTTAGATTAAATTCTTTACCGATCATAAAGTTGGAAGTACATTATACTTTCTTTGTGCCCTTCATGAAAGTTCCTACAAGTTATAAAATGAAGGCAGTACAATTAGATTTTAGTATAAAGGGTAGAAAACCTCCCGCTACACCTGTCCTAACAAACGATGCGCATACAACATTATACGTTAATGGATTTAATTAAACACCCTCACTGCTTTCAATGTAGATGTAATTTTGACTCTCGCAGCTGAATTTGGCTCGTAAATTGCGGATATTTAATGGACCGTAAATAGGTAATATTGAAGCTATTGTTAATAAATGCATACGTCATATTCAATGTCATGTAGACTATTTAATAGTAATTGCTATACTTAATACAAATTCTGTTATACGATTTTATAATAGCATTTAATGTTCTGAAAATAGCTAATAATTATACTTCTACTTGTTACAAAATAGTGCTTGGAAAGCTTTTTGCTTATTATCACATGACTGTATTAAGATAGATACAAAAAATTAATTAATTTTGTGACTTACATTGTGATTTATATATAAATGTTTACATTGAACCTATTCGTTAAAAAATTGTTTAATTCATAGAACTTTGTGAGATTAAAATTTTAAGTACATTTTGCCTGAGAGCAAGAAACAATTTTAAATAAATAAATAAATAATTTTAATTATAATCGTCTCTCAATGCTCTCTACACAATCGAAGAAGGAATTTCGATAGCTTGAGAGAGTGATTTTAGAAATGATTCCAAGTCCATCGCCTAAATATTATAACAAAATTGGAAATAACAATAATTTTATAGAACATTCCATAGAACATTCGAGAAGGTTCTATAGAACTAAGATAAATGATGTATTTGTGAATGACTGATTACTGCACATTATATCTAAATAAATTAAAAGTCGCGGCAATGAGCCATGACTTTGGAATTTATTACATCAGCATTATGACTAATTTTATTCTTGATTTTACCTGCAAGTTCTAGAAACCTCGTTTCCATAGAAATAGCAATTTAAATTCCTTTAGTTTGTAATTTTATAAGAATCCTGTGTTGTAAAACAATTTGTATACATAAACCAAAATATAAATTTAGCGAATATAAATAAAGACTTTTAAAACAATAATAGTTTTGTTACAATATTTAACGCATTTCGCCCACCTAAATGAATAGGTTTTTATCTCTAAGAGAGCAAAGAAAGAGATATTCGGCCTTTAAATTAATTTAATTTTACGTATGTTGAATATTAATAAATATTGTTTAAATTTTCATTGTAGATCATCATTTTGTAAATTTCAAAGATCATTTTGTAATTGAATTTATTATTAACACTAAGAATAATTGACGGATTTAAATTATGCAACCGTTTGGTTAAAGTAACTTTTGTAAATATTAACGATTTTAGGGTACAGTAGAAATTAATAGAGGAACTGACCCTCTAGGGGATGATGCAGGGGAAAATGTAGAATATTAAATCCAGCAGAATTACAAATATGTATAATTTATGCTATAAGAGAAATAACATTAAAAATACAGCAATTTTAATTTTTAATACACTGAGCTTCGTTTTTATTGGAACGCTATTGTAAGAATTTAATAAGCAGCTTCACTAGAATGAAGGGAAACTCGGTAACAGAAAAGATAATATTGTGACTGATGTTATTATAGCGGATGAATCTAGTTTTACTTGCGTGAAACAATAAAATTTAGTTAGTTTGGGAGATCAAGAAAATCTAACCCCGTAACTTCAGGGGAGAATATAAGGTATTCTTATTAGTAGATTCCCGTTCAATACTAGTTTTCCTAAGCTCTTCTAAATATGGGAAAGAGTTAGCTTAACTAGTAGGGGCTAGTGCTGTTAAATCTAAATGTTTCAATAAATGGTTACGATTAAAATATATACCGAAATTTGAATCAAACCTGAAGATCGAAGTAATTTAAGTACCCAAAATAATACACAAACGTGGAATGTGCAACCCCATTTTAATATCAGATGTTGTTTAAATAACAGTAGTTATTAAATAATCATTTAACAAAGGGAAAGCACTTCGATAAAATTATAAAAAGGTTATTTTAAGTTAAAAACTTGACAAATTATTATTAACTATATACAACAGCGCTTTCTTGAGCCCTATTAATCTACATTCAACCATGAATAATTTAGAGTAACAGATATTATGGTTTAAAAACATGACAACTTCAAAGATTATTTTGAGTAATTGACATTTATCATACTGATAAAAATATTGCAAAGTCAAATCAAAATGATTGTAAAACAAAGTTAATTTCTAAAGTTTTTCTAAGTCAGTGTTTAAAATTAATTTTAACTAGCTGACCAGATAATAGATTCACAAAGATTGCGGCACAAGTTGGCTTGAGAAGCTAACGCATACGGTTGTTCTTAAGTCACTCTTGATTTATTACTATATTTCCGCTTAGGCCCTTTGCTCAGAGAGTAGGTGGGTCAGGTGCAATACACGCACGTATTTATACAGTTACCGGGATAAATCTACATCATTTAAGGCGCTTACGGGCTACAAATCGTCCTCGGAAATGAAGATGAGGATCAACGACCAAACATCCCCGTCAGCATGTACCTCCACATTCCTGTTAAAGCACTGAAACAGTTGTACGCAGATCTCGACAAAACATACGACACTGCCCGCGAGCTAGTGAAATGATCAAAAACACCAGCAAATGTGATGTGGAAAAAGAACGGGTAAGATTTGATGCAAAAATGTTTGCTACAAACTATGTAATACTCGTCGGATGAAGACATAGAATAACAACAATTCCACTTCCATCGACAATGAAGAGGAAAGTCTAAAACAGAAGAGCCAGCGACAAAAGTGGCCACAAAAAATCGTTTTAAGCCGCTAACGGAAGATACCGAGCAAGAACTCAGCCAAAACCTCAAACAAGATGCTCAGCTTTTGCGAGAAAGCAAAAAACTCAAATAGTCGCCACTATCGTCTTAAGGGCGAAGGAAAAATGGCCACAGCTTAGCACAGAGCTAAAATAAAAACCCGTCACAGTGCTGAAGGTAAAAAATTTTATAGACGGCATCTCCACGCAATCTGCGATGGAAGCTGAATACAAAACAATCATTCACCTCTTGGAAAGAAATGAGTGGCCTTACCGTCGTTTCGAGCCAGGCTCCGAGCGGTACTCCGAGATCCTGGAGACCACGAAGTCGCTGTCAAATAAGATTTACTGGAAAAAGACATCCGGGTAGTATCAACAAAAATAATGTATAAAGGCGGCGACGTAAAAATTCCAACGGCGTTTTTGTACATCGAAATAAACAAAGGAGGCTTAGAAAGAGCTAAACGGGTCTACAACTTGACATCGGTGGTCGGTTTAAACATCGCGGTTGAGTCTCTATGGAGGAAAAACACAACAGTGTAGTATAGTATCACCCCTATCAAAAACTAGGACATAAGCAGAAGTACTACAGTGCATTTTCAAGCTTCGTAAAGTGCAGGTGAGGCCATTTAACGAGTTCCTGCATAAAATCAAGGAGCGTTACCGCCACATGCGCGAAATATACGGAAGCGCGCGTTTCCAATTACAGGGCGGGGCAGCGCAAACTATACTCGAAAGTGCGCGTCAGCGAACAAAAATCGAACATAAACAGGGCCTCATATACGAGCGTGACTGATATTAAAAATAATACCGAAAATTCACCAGATATTAACTTTCTAAACCCCGTCCCAATTATTCAAATTCTCACGAAAATTGACATTAGAAAATTAGCAACAACAGCTAAAAACATGCTGTAAACGGTCAATAAAGCCTTGACGGACGTAGACCTATTAACCGGATTACTAGGTCCGGTCGCAGAAATCATTGGTATTCTTAAGCAACTGACTGCTTAACCATGAATAGAACAATCAAATCGCGGTTTCAACCAGCAATCCACAATTGCATTAAGAATACAGCCTAAGTAATTAGGAAAACAAAAATTCTCTAACATAGTCCTAACAGATGGGATGTAAAATTCAATAAATCTTGTCACTCCAAACTTAACAAATTCAAAAGGTTAAGTGATGAAATAATGATAGTTACATTATTTCTTAAAACCAAGATTCTTGCCAGCAATAGACAATAAAAGCAAAAACACAAGTCATGATTAAAAATTCTGTTTTGCCGATCAGGTTACATTCCAACTTATTTCCACGGTAAACATCCGTCGATATATTGTTACCCAACAGTTTGTCATATAGTCGTCCGAGACTTTGTCACGTTATCTTTTTGATTTGGTTCCAGCTTAGTTTGTTTATGGTTCGAACATTAACTTCCTATACATAAATTAAAAATGCTTTAGGTTTTAGATATTTCGTTTATTAAACTAGATTAAAAATTTTTTAGTTAATACAAACTTTAGCTTTTTCAAGTTATAGCTATAAACTTTACTTTCATTTATTTTCAAATGTTTTACAAGCTATAAATTCTCTCTAGGTGTTATAACAAGTTTACAGATAACTTTCCACACTGTTACGCGCGTCCTCAAATTCCGTAAAACACATTCGAAAACAGAAATCGAGTATATGAAGAATTTTTTTCGATAGATTGTTGCTAGTGATATTGTTTTACTTAGAACTCATCTAGGATGAGGTAATATTAGAATTTATATTCTTTTAAAAATTCTACATACTCTGTGCCTCGCCTTTGATATTCCACATCATGAGATAACTAAACTCATGTAGCATCTCAAGTACATATCTAGTTTATCTGTGCCTCAGTCTAGTTGACATCCGCCATCTTAGGTTTTGGCGCTTGAAAAGGCTACCGATTAGCACTAGTTTTCGCTTCTGGAAAACCTATAAGAACAATGACCGTAGCAGTCCTCTTACTTCATAGGACAAAGATCGTACCGTACATATTTTATGTAAATGAGTTATCTATTTGAAATTCACCTTTTACTCAAATTTCGTACTTAAGATATTTCATTATGTTCACCATTTATTGTATTATTTAAAAGATTAAGTTACATAAATTTTGTACATAGTGTTAACGACGCGAGTAAATTCTGATTGACTGTTAAATAATTTAACAATTTGCTTCTATAAATTTCTCGGTTTGGCAATGTTCAAATACGTTATTTAAATTATTTGTTACCTTTAGGACCTTGGTGTTATAATTTTGCTTGCGTGTGGCATTTGCGACATATAAAAACGTTTTTTAAATAACTCATCACAATAAGAACACCATTTAAACTTAACTATGTACATGCAAGTGTTCGTCATTAAATGTTTAAGGTAACGTCTGTTTGAATATCATTAAATAAGATGTATACTGTAAAGGATTAATCATAATATTTCCGCCTATTTTATATGTTTGTTTATTTCATTTACGGAGCCGTTGTTGATGAGCATTCCGACACAATTTTTTATTAAACTTCAAATAGCTATTTATCTAGCAAATAATTTGACCTTCACGCTGTCCAGTTTACCTAAAATTTAAGATATTTATACAGCACGCGTATATAAATTTATGATTGCCCTAAATTCAATATTGGTAATTGTTGATGGTACTTAAATAAATACAAATTATAACTAAAAATTCCATTTTATAGCGCAGAATTTATAATTTTGAATATTGAAAGTAATGTGACCAGTATCAACCAAACTTTACGATTCTGTTTAGAACTTGTTTTCACAAATGAAGAAAATCCATCTATTGTTTTCTAAATTTTTGCCTTATTGACTTAACGAATACATCCCTTTTCGGGAATTTAAATAATTGTTTAAGTTACAAATTTCGTCCTACTATAAACTGTAGATAATAAGTTCGATGGCCCTACATATTTTTACCATATGTGTCTTCGGCTATAAACAACGGTGTGGCGCCTAATAAGTAATTCTATTTCTTTTAGTCGTTTTGTTGGCAATTTTCTTTGGAATCACAAAACACATTTATATACCACTCTTGAATCCTCGCAAATGAAAACCACAACCCTGCCTTCGCGATCACTAGACCCCAGTTTAGTGTGATTAATTTATTATTTTGTCTAGGAATTATACCGTAGAACTGTATTACCGTACAAAATCACCGATTTTAATTGGTGACGATCGAGTACACACCAACACTGTCGGCTGAAACAAAGTAAATAAAAACCACCATTTCTTCTTTTATTAAACGTTCCGTAAAGTTCTATAAGTTATGTTTTGATTTAATTCCTAATTACGTCGATAGTTCTTTATATACATGGATTGACTGAAGCTAACTGTGAACAACGTCTAGGGAGTACATATTTTGATCAAAACAATTATGTAATTTGCAAGTAATTGGTGTTAGGTTATTCGTCTTCTGAAGTTAGCTGATCCAGCTAAAAAGGTATGTCTTATTCATGCTTTATGTGACAATTTAGGCAAAGATTATGGCATAAATAATCAAAATTATTGCTTATAAAAGCCGATAAATTACAATAAACCATTAAACTTATACGCTCAGTTAACAATAATGCTTTCTCCAGTTGGAAAATATTTTTTCTGATTTAGGAAATACCATAGCTTTCTGGATTTAATAAAAATTAAATCATCTATTAGTTCAAATAAATAAGCAGGTGTGAAGCTGACACCTAAATTTGTTTTTATCGCATGCTTAATAAGGCAAATAACCTTTTAATACGCGTTATATATCTAAGAATAACTTGGTTGTTTATTGGTTTTAGGGAGAATAATTTGAAACAAGACGAAATACTTAATTGAACCTAAAAAATATACAAATTAAAATAGAAGTATTACAACGACAAATAATTGTAAATAAGATCGCGCAAGTAGATTTAGTGCATTTCTCATTTGTCAGATTTTTTTTTGTAAAGGTCTTTAAATGACTGTAACCTTTGAACGCTATAACTACAAATCAACACAAAAGCATTATAAAAATGATAAATAAGATACCACCATTATGCAAAGGTATTTTATTTTTGTGTCTACATATTGCTGAAACTTTTGAACTCGCAACTTCAAACAAAACTAGAACCACTTTAAACATCTACAAATAACCATATGTCAAACTACACACGTTTAAATCTTTTATTTCTACCACATCCAAATACAAACAGAATAGCAACTACGGCTACGATTCGGGTCGAGCATAAAGTTGAAAATTATTTAAAATGCTTAATTCTAAGCAATTCAAATTATACTAAAACGTCTATACTTTACAATAAAATAAGGTTTTTTTTACTTCCGCTACACAAATCAGTGGAAGTATTAGTCCGTGAAAGATTTTCAAAATGTCTTGTATAGAATTGTTTAAAATGTTCTGCAACATCGACAACGTAATTGGAGTGAAAAAAAATGTACATCAGTGTCTTAAATGACGAATTAGAAGCATTGATTACATTGGTAGGCATTTTCAAAGTACATTTTTCAATTAAATGGTTTATTAATAATTTCTTTGAAAATTCTAAGTATGCTTCCGCAGAATTAGTTTTTAACAATACTGTGTTTGTAGTTAAATTGTTAAGCTCACGATGCCAATAAGTTTGATTAATTTTCGTTATACGTAGACTTCGTTTCACATAAGAAATACTAAATGATGTCATACTTAAATATCTTGTCTTTTTTAGTTTTCTTCGATTTATTGGAAAGTTGAAATGATTTTTCATTACAACCAAATAGGAAAGCTTCTGTATTTTGCACTTATCAGAAAATAATTACAATTTTTCAATTAGACTGGAAGAAAAGTTTATAATATGGCATGTGAGTATGACGTCAAAACGTATTCCTTATCTGGTACGAATTTTACATACTGTAACAAAATTAGAAACAATAAAAACACAACCAACAATTCAGAAGGCTTTTTATAATCAAAGTAGATGTAGTAATCACTAATTTTATTCAATTTTCCTTCATTACTGTTCTGAAATTTATCTTTTCTATATAAATAGCAGATTAAATTCGCTTTGTTTTAGTTTTAATTAGAACCTTGTCCTGATGCCGTTATACATAAATAGTAATACAAATGTTTGTTGTTAGTGTATTGTGAAATAAATATTTCAATAAATAAGCGTAAATAAGTAATCTCAATATTAATGAATATACAGGGTGGCCCAAGATTCCGTGAACGAAAGATTATGAAGTTATTATTAGAAGTAGAACAGAGTTATTAAGAAAACTTATAGATGTATAATAGTAGCATCTCTTAAAATTATTTTCAAATATACAGGGTGATTTGCATTACAATGTTATATAAGTTATGTTTTTTCTTATGGCACATCCTATATATTTTTATAAATTCTGATATCCCTTAATGCATATATCAAAAAACATACGAGGCACTATGCCTCTAGAGTTACAAATATGGGAGTTATTTACATTTTTGTAATAAAAAACAGCCCACTTTGTCATATTGCTGTGTGTTAATAAGGTAAGATAATAAGCTAAGCTAGTAGATAGTGTTTAGTTCCAAATTGTCTGCAAAAATATACAGGGTGAAAAACTCGTTCACATCGTTATTTTTCCCAAAATTTTCAAATGGAACACCCTGTATATTATAGTTACATCATGTGCATAATTTAACATTCTTTTAACAACATGTATCATATAGGCACCAAAATGATAGAAATGTTTGAGATAAATTGATTGTTTTCTGAACTTTCCATAATTCTTGTTGTTATTAATAATTTAATTGTTAAATTGGCATCACACTTTAAGAAAGCATTAACACCATTAGCGTAACAATAAAATAGATGAAAGGAAATAATGGTTATTGTGCATGTACCTTAAGATTGAAGATGCATTTTAAATGAACATCATATGCTATTTTATGTGGACGCTAAATTATTAATGACGCGTTTAATAATAACCACGTTTAGTTTGATAACCTTTATTAAAGTGAATTTATAACAAAATATTAAGATATTTAATGTACAGTACGTGCATCTGAAAATGAGCTACTTTAAATTAGGAATTGTTGCTATTAGCAAATAATGATGTTGCTATTACCAACACAAATATTTGTCATTATAATGTAGCTCATTTTCAAATGCACGTACTGTACATTAAATGTCTTGATATTTTGCTATAATGAAGGTTATCAAACTATAAGTGGTTATTATTAAACGCGTCATTAAAACTTTAGGGTCCACATAAAATAGCATGTGATGTTCATTTAAACCGAATCTTCAATTTTAAGGTGCATGCACAATAATCATTATTTTCTTACACTTATTTTATTGTTACGCTAATGGTTTTAATGCTTTGTCAAAGTGTGATGTCATTTTATCAATTAAATTATTAATAACAACAACAGTTTTGAAAAAGTTCAGAAAACAATCAATTTATCTCAAAAAAGTCTATCATTTTGAGGCCGATATGATACATGTTATTAAAAGTACGTTAAATTCTAGACATAATGCAACTATAATCTACAGGGTATTCCGTTTGAAAAATTCGAGAACAATAACGATGCGCAAAACTTTATCACCCGGCATATCTTTTGCAGATAATTTGGAACTCAAAACTATGTAATATAGCAGCGAGACTAGAGAAATTATTGTGTAAATTTCAGCTTATTATCTTACCTTAACACACAGCAATATGATAAAGTGGGCCGTTTTTTATTACAAAAATGTAAATAGCCCCTTATTTGTAATTCTATAGGCATAATGCCTCGTATATTTTTTGATATATGTATTAAAGGATATCAGAATTTGTAAAAATACATAGGGTGTTCCATAAGAAAAAACATAACCTATATAAAATTGTAATACGAATCACCCTGTATATTTGAAAATAATTTTAAGAGATGCCCCTATTATACATCTATATGTTTTCTTAATAACTCTGTTCTATGTCTAATAAAAGTTCATAATCTTTCGTCCACGGAATCTTGGGCCACCCTGTAATTATATATATATATATATATCGCGGAAACTTAAAATATAACATATATATATAAAGATTTTTAAACAATTAACTAGTTTCGTTACATTGGTGTCAGGTATTGAATTTGTTATTAAAAGCGTAAACTCATACTATTATTAACTAAAAGCTAGTGTTAATTGTTTTTATATGCCAGTAACAAAAAACGCCGAAAAGAAGAAAATAGAAGCGTATATGAAAGTGTTACAAAAGATGCAGGACAAAATGGATTACAATTAAGAACAAATTATAACCAAATTAAAAGAAGGAATGCCATACATAAATTCAAACCAAAATAAATTGCACGAAGAAGTTATAAACAAATTAAGAGAGGAAATGCGAACTATTATTGCACAGTAAAGCATGTAAAGTAAGTCAGACCAAACGACAGGAAGAAATGGAATCAAGCCAAAATAAATAATCAAAAGAAATAGAAGATGTTACTAATGAAATAGCAATAAAATATGAGGAAGTAGCTAAGAAGTGCGGCGAACTATATCAAAAGCTAATTCTCTTTACCGTAAATAGAAATGTCAGCATGTCTAAGCAGGTAAGGGCTTCTACTCCTCAGAAACAATCAACATAGGTGAATGTGCAGCAAGTTGGATACTTTTCTGTCATTGCAAATAGTATGCCAAGTACTACAAGACACGTAAAAGCACGTATGTATGATGGAAATACATCTTGGGCCAATTTCCATAAACAGTTTGTATTAGTTAAATGTGCAGCATGTTGGGCACCTTTCTGTCATTTCAAATGGCATGCCAAGTACTACAAGACACGTAAAAATACGTATGTATGATGGAAGACATCTTGAGCCAATTACCATAAACAGTTTGTAGTAGCTGCAACAGCAAACGGATGGACAGTTGAAGCAAGGGCTACTATCTTAATAGTGGCTTTACGTGGGATTCCCTTAAATATTCTACAAACCATACCAGATGATTTGGAAAATAATTTTGATTATCTTGTTTCACGATTAGAAATGCGATATGGGGATAAACAACTGTAACAGATCTACTGTGTCCAGTTAAGGAACCCAGTACAGAAAATTGGAGAGAATCTCCAAGAATTCGAAAATGAAATTGCACGGCTAGTGAAGTTAGAAAATCAGACGGCTCCAGAAAGTTTTTTTGAATAAATTAGCTACACACATTTGTGGATGATCTCTAGGAATCTGAAACACAACAAGCACTTATATTAACACGTCCGCGTGACCTTATTAGTGCATGAGATTATGCACTAAAACTTGAAGCTGCCAAACAAATACCTAAGGGTTATGCTCACATACGTGTAGTCAAAAACGTCATATATGGCTTTCAAAATCTAAAAGAAATGTTATTGAGACTACTTAAGATGCAAAAACCAAAGGGGCATGAAACAACGATGGTGGAAGTGCGGTAAATGGGGACATGCACATAGAAATTGCCAAGAGGTTGGGAGCAGCTCTGCTGATAATACAAAGCGTCAGGAACACCAGAAAGAATCGATCTAAAAGGACGAACATCGATCCCTGCCTGTTATATCCTGCAAGTCACCTTTCAAGTGGCATTGTTAAAACGTAAACCGGATGGTTTACATTAATGGAACAATTGCATGCAACAATTACAAAATCCTGCTGGATACAAGAACAACGAAGACAACAGTGAAACCAAACATTGTTGAGAATTGAGGATTGCTGCCTTTGCAGCTATGAGTACGTACAGCTACAGGAAACCGTGCAACCGCTCAGAGTGAAATTATTAGAGAGATTAAGATAGATTGTTGGAAGTATGCACATCACGTGCTAATAGCTGATATTGAAAACCTGTCATATTGAGTATGGATATGTCTGAGTTTTGCTTCGCCTTAGACTTGGAGAACAACATCATACGAGTTCATGAAGAAGAGAATCCCATTCAAACGAGATGACCGTGCAATAAAACTGATGAAATGACAACCATAGTTATGGGCTAACCTGACGGAGATTTTCCGGTAGGAGGTATAGGAATGCTAGAAACCAGCAACATAAATGTTGGTAGTGGTATTCTTGTTGAAAGAGTGTTGACTAAGGCCAAGGATACGACGCCTTTTCGCTTGATGAATGCTAACACCTTCCGAATGACTATACAGGAAACCGAATTTGGAACGTGCACACCTATCTCATATCTGGTATGTTGCACAAAAACCAGTGAGACGGTTCAGTCCCTAAAGAATTTATCTAAACTACATGCCACACTCGAATATTTGGACAAGGGTGCATCCCATGAGCAAAATAATATAGCCAGACAATTGAGTCAACGATATGCCGACATATTTGCCGCGAATGACGGTTTAAAAGAAATAAAAAATGATATGACGCACAAAATAAATACCGGTGATGCTCAGCCATGCGTCATCGACCAAAGAAGCCGCCTTTATACAAACGAAAGGAAGCTGAAAAGATAATCAAGGACATAGCCCGAGAAGGGATAATAGAGCCACCTAGCCGTCCTTGGGCATCGCCAGTTATATTGATTAAGAAGAAAGATGGTTTACCAGATTATATGTAGATTGCCGCTGTTTAAATAATGCTATCAAAAAGGACAGCTATCCTCTACATAGAATTGACAACACTTCAGACACGCTTTCTAACTCCAAATGGTTTTCCATTTTTAACATGAAAGGGGGATATTGGTAAGTCGGTATGGAAGCTGAAGACTGGGAAAGGACACCATTCTCCATTGGATCTGATCTCTGGCAGTTCATTGTGATGCCTTTTTGACTTTTAAATGCACCGCCGACGTTTGAGCGGCTAATGAAATCGATCCTGATAAGGTTGTCTTGGCAATCACGTCTAGTGTACTTAGATAATGTCATAGTTAGTGACAGCACCTTCAATGAACACCTGATAGGTCACTAAGAGGTTTTTCAAAGACTACTAAGTGCGCATCTACAACTTAGTTCGAAAAAGTGCAAGTTTTTTCTAAACACTTGGGTCATGTCGTTCTCAAAAAGCTGTGGTAACTGCCCCAGAAAAAAATCTGTCTGTATGGGAATGGCCACAACAAAAAGATAAACATAAATTACAAAGCTTCTTGCGGTTATACACTTACTGTCGTCGTTTTGTACGAGGACTTGCAGACGTCGCGAAACATCTTACAAGATTACTGAAGAAGACTAACTATATTTGTGGAGAAATAGCTACAAGGTGTAATTAAATGAATACTGGCAATGGCACCCATACTTTGTTGCTCTAGAATAGACCGAAGAGTTGTATTAGATACCGATGCTAGCCAAGTCAGCATCAGTGCAGTGCTACCGCAATTTAAGATGGACAAGAACAAGTAATTGGATACTTTAGAAAAAGTGTTGTCAAAATTTGAAAGGAACTATTGTGTTACGTACAAAGAATTGCTAGCGATTGGAAAGGCTGTTGAGTACTTTTACAAATACTTTACGAACGAAATTTCTTATTCAAAACCGATTGTGCAGCGATGAAATGGCTCCAACAGTTTAGGAATTCAGAATACCAAATAGCGGGATGGATTGAACGACTTCAAGGGTATGACTTTGAAGGTGAACGTGTACAGAAAGAAATGATAGAAATACTGACAGTTTATCAAGACAGGCTTGTCTAGAACATTACAAACACTGCTCTTGGTTGGATTCGAAAGTTCAACAACCTCCTATCACTCGTACTACTGTAAGTAACGATGACTGAAAATCGGATAATGTCAAATAAGATTAAGAAAGCGACCCAGATCTAGATTACTATTAAAATGGTTAAATGTAGGTCAAATATCAGATTGGGAGGAAGTGACCTGACTGAATCCCTTTGTTGAGGAACGGGATGTCAATGGGACTCCTTGCTAGTTCACGAAGGCCTTTTGGAAAGAGCACTGAAGCTGATGGAAGTGATGGAATGAATGCAGTAGGTAATTCCGAAAAGTAGAGTAGCTAAAATTCTATAACAGCCGCATAAAAGTCCATCAGAGGGGTATATGGGAGTAAAGAAAGCTCTGAAAAACGTTTGTGGAAGGTTTTATTGGATCAATTGCAAGGATGGTGTTAAGGCGTGGTGCCGAAAATGTGTAATTTGTTCGTCATGGAAATAACTGGTCCACTTCCAAAGACCGAAGCAGTTGAAATGGGCTATTTTAGTAAATGGACCGAAGCATACACTCTGCCAAATTAAGGGGTAGTTACAGTGACCGATACCTTGGTAAAAGAATTCTTAGGTGTTTCGTGATTCCTTTGAAATTACATTGAGACCAAAGAAGAAATTTTGAGTCAGTGGTATCCCAAAGTCTGCCAGCTGTTGAAGATACGCAAAACCAGAACAACTGCTCTTCGGCCTCAGTCAGATGGAATGGTGAAATGCCTGAATTGAACAATGGGAAAATATTTGCCAAAAGTTATCTCAAACCATCAAAGAGGTTGAGACCAATACTTACATCTGTCCTTAATAGCATATCGATCAGCTGTAAATTATACAACAGAAGGGACCCCCCAGCTAGACTGTTGTTTGGGCGTGAAATTCGACTACCGTGTGATTTGGAATTTGACAGTAATTCAAGTGTGGAGGGGGTGGCTGGAAATGCATATGCTGGAAGCCTATGAAAAAAAATAAATTCCATTCATGAGTGAATTCGCAATAACATCTAGATTGCCAGTGATCAAATAAAATTCCAGTATGGTGTGAGTTCCAAAACCGAAGAATTTCAACCCAATAACCTAGGCTGATTTTGCGAGCCTCAGCAACGGCGAGACATATCCTCCAAATTGCAAAGATCTTAAGAATATATAAAGTATAAAAAGGACCAACGATATAATCTATCGAATTACGAAGTTTTACAGAGGAAAACCGTAGTTCACATGAATCGGTTGGATCCATATGCTAGAAGGAATACAGAACCGGAACAGCAAGAATATGAGCAAAAGGTGAACCGTATTGAATTAGAAGAGTTAGGAGACAAGAACGGTAAACAATGATTCGCCGAGTTTATGTCAACCTATTCGGGACGCCACAAAACCAGATTTGAAGAATACAGAAATCTGCTTGATGTACCAAAAGAGTATCCCCCTAGACCATTGTATCGCTAGACGTCTGAATGTCCTGTGTTATCGCAGTTGAGGCGTAGAAAACATACAGCAGCAAGGGCCAGAAATTGGAAAGGAATGTCACTTACTACGCCTCACCGCCAAGGTATGCGAAGTATTTGCTATGTTGTGACGAAAGCATTATTCCTTCAAAAATCACACTATCAGGACGTGTGGACGGCATTTTGGGATCTAAGGAATCAAGTTTGTGTCAGTGTCTATAAAAAGTTAACCGTAGCGAAGCTCGGCTGTGACCTACACCATGTTAATCGACATTGCTGTCGAGTAGTTGGAATCCTGAAGAAACTCCACCATCGACGATATCTTTGTACTGCAATCTTTTCATGAAATGGGACTGCAGGTACTGATCGCAAAGCAGAGTACGACATTTGCAAACAAATGTAAACCATCGCAAGTGCAAAGTCCAAAGTTACTTTTACGGGACGTAACAGTCTTGAGGAGGCGGCAGTGTAACAAAATTAGAAACAATAAGAACTTAATAAAACATTTTGGAACAATCTAGAAGGTTCCCTATAATTAAGAGAGATGATGTAATCACAAGTGACCCATTGCGGTAACTAATATCTGTCAATTAAATTCAAGGTCAGAAGCGAGTCATGGCATTACAATTTATTGCATCATTATTATCACTAATTTTATTCTAGATTCCTTCCTTACTGTCCTGGAATTTATGCTTTCCATATTAATTGCAGATTAAATTCCCTTAGTTTTAATTTTAATTAGAATCTTGTCCTTCTTGTTGCTGCTATACATAAATAGAAATATAAATGTTTGTTATTTGTGTATTGTGAAATATATATTTAAATAGATAAGTGTAAATAAATAATCCTAGTATTAGTAAACATTATTAAAGATTTTTAAACAATTAACTAGTTTGCTTACAATATATTTAACAAAAAATGGTTTATTATTGAATTTTCTTCAGAAGTTATATCTCTAAAAATTTTGTTCCTGCTTGCTAGGTTGAATAACTTTACATTAAAAACTGCAATTTAAAAGACAGCACTTTTATAATGCAGTTAATTCGTTTCGTGTTATATAGTACCGTATTAATCGAAACTACTGGTATTGCGCTTGCATGAAAGACAGTAGAAATGGATAACCTAAAATTGATTTCATATAAATTCATGTAGAACTGTGATATACAAAATCCCTACTTTATTAAGGCTTCGCGTGTTTATTAAGTCATGCTATATAAAATCGTGATATCGAAATATGGTGTTTTAATAAGTGATAATCTTGAAAATGTGTGCCTAAGGTATTCCTGGTATTTATACTCCGCTTTGTACTTCATTGGTAGGTTCCGATTAAAACTTTTCAAAGTAGCAGATACCAACACAGGTCCTAATAAAATCTCAGTTTAGTTTATAAGATTTATATACATACGTCTCATGAAACTATCTGAAGTTGTCTTTCAATTTGTAATCTTTAATTACTTACTCATTTACTGTGATTTTGAAAATTTTAATTTGACTTGTGCTAGTAACATATCAAAACGTTAGTGTGAAAAGTGATAAAAACATTGCCTATTAGAGAAACTTCAGAAATATAATAAACACCTAATCATTTTTACAAAAAATATTCTTTGTAGAATATTTAATTCAGGGAGCGACTAATTAAACGTAATTAAATAATTATTATACGAAATCTGCTTTTTAGTCGTATTCTGAAGGTAACTTATAAACGAGAATGATTAATTTCTGCTTTATTTTAGAAGTAGTGTGTGCATTCGAGGATACACTAATCAGCTAAAAATTAATCCGAGCGGCAAATTCTGCTACCAGTATTTTGATATAAAGGCTGCGCAGAGTTTCTGTGTAATACCATATATCAACCTTTATAAAATTTCTCGCTATCATAAATAATATACCAGATTTCTGTTATCTTCATTTTCTCGCTTCTATATCAACAATATAAATTTAGCTTTTCCGGAATTTGCGGTTCGATTTGCTGATTCTCGAAAAATAATAGCGGTCTTCGTAGTCGTCTTATCGTTATATTGAGTGAACAAATTACGATTTATTTTAAAGACAAAATCGTTTTAGGCTATCGATTACATTTAGCAAATCCTCATAATTTCTTAGTTTAGTGCAATTTTCAAAATTACTTCCGCCCACCGTTATTTCCCTTTCGCTTTGCATGACTACGACGCCGCCGTTCGTGAATCAAGATAACCGTTTTTATAGCCGGAAGCCAGAGAAAGAAGACTTTTGCAATAATCGACTTTGGTTATTGCCCAATATTTTCAAGTTATTGTATACGTTTATTCCCTTTGGCAAACTACTAAAAAGAAATATAAGGCAACATACTATACTTAAAAATGTTTATCGTTCATGATGGAATACTTAAATTTTAATCTCATTCTCTTTTTAGAATTGCCTACATTTAAACGTAACTGGATTTGTTAACAAATTCTAAAAACAAACATGTTTTGGTACGTACACATATGTGCTACACAGAATGTACTTTATTTTTCTAGCAATAATTATTTGTCAACTCTTAACTTATATTTTTTGTTTGAAACATGCCGGTTTATAAGTGCCTACATCCGTAAATATTAATTCATTTAATTAATAAGGATGCTATTGTAGAAGAACTGCTTTAATTGGTGTAATTTGTCGATGATACAGTATGAATCCCTCTTTAAATTACTAGAACGTTTTTAATCTCAATATCATAAGATATCTCTACTAGCTAGTATGTTATAAAATTTAAAATTCCTAGAAACGCCATTTATTGGAACCATAAACATTAAGACGTCATAAATTAGACGATAAATTATACTATTCACTTTAGTACATTATCTATAGCAGAATCATTATACTAAAAAGACAAAATTTTATAAGATTTGTACAGCTTACGGAAATGGTGGTACACCCTATTTTGCATTTAACTGAATTCTTTTGATTGTTCTTCTTTACCTTAAGGACTATTAAAAAAAACGCTTAGTTCTTAAAGTTTTCTTCTGAAAAATGCGCGTAAAATTAATAATTTCAGCGTCAGTATAATCAATAAGGCATTCATTAAGTTATACTTACTAAAATCAGAAAGCAAATTACTTTATTTTAAATTGTTTTTTGCTACATATATCTCGATTGGGAAAAGAGTTTTTTAAATTTTAAACTAAAGGATTATTAAAAAAAATAAAAGTTTTTAAGCCGTTTTAGGTGTTGGTTAAAAGTGTGTTTAAAATATTAATTAAGAGGTATTCTCTTTTAATAGCTTTAGTGTTTGTGTTACGTAAGTATGCTCATCTAACCGTTTTGTCACATAGAAAAATTCGCGTAAAATTTCTTTCATAGAGTATATTTAACAAATTCGAACTGAAAAGAAACCTTCCTTATAATTATATAGGTACCAGGACCATGCTGTAATAATCGGGATTCTCGCATGTTGTAGCTGTGTCACGCTTTAACCCCATCATTCAAAAGAGTAAACCTTATTAAGGTAATGTGCAAACAAACATATCAAACGCTTTAGTCAGTGCTATGCAAGCACCGAGTTACTAGTAGTTTTTGGTTAACGCGATGAAACTTGATAGGCGCGATATTAGAGCGATGATTTGTTACGATTATAAAAAGATTTAAAACAAGAGGAATGCTTAGTAAATTTAGAGGCGACATTTGGAGACTCTTCGCCTTCACAAACAACAATATTCAATTGGTACGCTGAATTCAAAAGAGGACGGCATTTATTAAAAAGTGATCCCCGCAACGGCAAACCGCAAACTGCAGTTACCACAGAAAACATCACTGCTATAAATAATTTAGTGAAAGAAAATCGAGGAATAACATATTGTTTAATAAATACAAGTTTGTGCTTTGAATCCGCATGAACACAAACAATGTTACACGCTTACCTTGGTCTTGCCAAGCGCTGTTCGTGTTGAGTACCAACTTGAGCTTACGGAAGCTCAAAAAGAGGCGAAGGTATATTGGTGCTATAAAAACAGTTTTTATGTTCTCACAGATGACAATCGTGGACCAACAGCTATGATCCCGAAACTAAACAACAATCAATTATGTGGTGTTTTCTAAATGAAGAACCATACGATAATGCAGATACCAAAAGAAGGTTAGTGTGAAACATGAACAAATGTATGGAAGTTAAGGGGATTATTTTGAGAAATTAAAACAAAAAGGAAGTTTAACAAGCTACTAGTTTCCGAGTATCCCAATGATTACAGCGTGACAGTTGTAAAAACTGCTGTTTCCATAAATGGTAAAGACATGCTCAAATCGGGAGTGTACTCCCGATGATAAATTATTTTGGAGAAAATAAATTCTTTGAATGGAGCTTTTAATAAAGAATTGATTAATTATTTTCAATAAACTGAAAAAGTATCATAAATGATTTTATCCTAAATTAAATCTATTTATATTTTTAATTTCATTTTACCGTGCACTTAGTTTGAAAAATAATCTGTAATGGTCTGCCGTTTCGGCAGATAACGTAAAAAGTGTATATTAGAGATGAACTAACAATTGCGTATTCCCACACCCACCGGTAATTTCCAACTCAGGATCGATTATTGGCGGGTTAATCAAAATAGCCTAAAGATAGTTAGCAATTAATACTCAACTCATTAATTTTTTAAATGAACAACAACTTTCAAAATTAATAAGATGGTCTTAGTAAAGACGACAGTATTAGAATTTAAGTAACGTATAAACTCAAAAGTTTAAAGCAATAAATAGAAAATTAATATACAGTGTGTTGTGTATTGTTATGTTTAAGGGCATAAAATAGACTTAATTCTAAAAACATGAAACACATAGGTTGATTTTTATTCATTCCAAAGTTACAGGCCTATGAAGTTATAAACAGTAAATAATCAGATTTAAGATAGTAAACGAAATAAAAATTTGCTATTTTACAAACTTTTAATTAACGATATTTTCAAAATGTGTTCGTATACCGTTTTTAAATGAAGCTATATTTCTTATTTCAAGCCAGCTTACTTGTCCATCCTACCGAACTACCTCCAAGAATTTCTCTCTGGTGTTTGCAACTTGTGCGTACAATAATTCTTTGATGTGCCACAAGAAATAAGAATCTATAGGACTATAATAATATAATATAGGTGGCTATACAATAGGGCCACTACGACCAATTTATCGTGGATAACTATTGCCCGAAAGATTCAGGATGGTAATTCCGAAATGTGCTGGTGCACCACCCATATAAAATCACATTTCTCTCTTCTAAAAGTATTGGCAATTCTTCAGCTAGAAATTCTAGATAATTGCATGGGAGGAATGTCAGGACCAATTAGCAAATGTTCGATTAAACCATCCCAAATGTTCACGGAAAATGAATGCTAAAGTTAGATGTACGTATAGCTTTGGGATTTTCTAGTTCCCGCCTGTGTTGATTTCTCAGCGTCTCGTAAATGAAGCTTTATCTGTCTGAAGGACTGTTTTGCAGAAATTAAACTTCAGTCAAAACTTTCTTAGGATCTAGACAAAATAAAGTAAACAATGATAGTGGTCCTCTTCAAGAAAACATTGCACCATGTATGTAGGTACTCATGTTGCCAAAAGTTGTTTGTGGTACTCCAAAGTGCCTACTATTTAGACGTATTCTGGTGGTTGGATAGCCAGTAATAGAATCTAGCACTCATTCATCAAATCTGCTGGCAAATTTACTGCTCTGTCGAAAAGATAATCACGTAATTCGCATTCTCGAAACTGTCTGTACTTTCAGAAATGTTGTGCGTTGGGGTGTCCGTCTATTTGGGAACCGAGTCGGTATTCCCTAACGGTTCCTCGTGTACTCCAGTTGCAACAGTCATAAATTAAATGCAGAAGAAAATCCGTAAACTATTTTAAATAACTACTTTTACATTTACTTACTTGAAACTGAAATCAAATTTGATATTCACACTTGACTTTTCTTCGAATGACGTTAATTCTGGTAAAGTTGGCTAACTTTTCAAAATAAAATTTTGCGAAATTAGATAAGTTTTTATTTGGTTTACCAACCTACATCTAATAATTTACTGTTTATAACTTAATATGAAATATGACTGTAACTTAGGAACGAATAAAGATTAACGTACCATTCTTATGTTTTGTTAGCCTTAGAGCTCAGTTTATTTTATGCTACCAAAATTTTCATATAACTATACCGAAGATATTGTATATACAGGTATACCTATAATTAAAATAATTCAATAGACAGAATATGCAAGGTAATTTGTAACAAATGAGTAAAATATTACTTTTAATAACCAATATTAAAGTGAGAATTAAATTTACCGTTAAATAATGATCCGAAAAATTTACATAAAGATTTTTCTGATAATAATGTAAAATTGGGATTCAAAGACTAGTTAAATCGTAAGGAGCAAATTAAGTAATGAAAAAACTGAATAAGATTACTGATTCAGTAAATCTTACGCGATAAAAATTACAAGGCACTTGCATTAAGCTAACAGGTCTTGGTCCTTAATACTGCCGAGAACTATGCCTTTCTATGCAGGGTGTTTCAGATAATATGGCATTCCTTTTAAGGGATAAAAGTACACCCTACAGACACCCCAATACGCTTAAAATTAAAAGCAATACGAATACAAAAAAGGCCGTTTCTTCTAATTACCTACAACGAGCCGCCTATAGTTGCATTCAGACTGGAATTGTTAAATCATTCATAAAATAATAACTTACGTATCTAACAATATCAATTTACAGTAACTTACACTTTTACAGCTGTAGGATGCGCATTTCCATTCATTTACTATAATAAATGACATGATAAGAGCATTGCCCTTTTACACAATTGAAAGAATTTAGAAATAATATATACAATCCTTTTAGCAATTTTGAAGATGTTATTTATTAATAACTGATAATAAAAATAGATTTTAGTCGTACATCGTACTAAAAAAATGTGTTTAAATGTAAAGACAGCTTAAGCAATTATTTATTGACATTTTTTAATTTTACACCTAAAAATCGATTTTCATTTCTGAAATTGCGTGGCAGCATCCTATACTTATAGAAAAATACTATAAACGTTTTTTTAATACAATGGCTGAATAAAAATTAGTTTTACGCTGTCCTTATTTAAATTATTATCGACTAGACCCTGTTTTTTAGGCAAGAAAAACGTGTTATAGGTTAATTACTTGTTGAGAAAAAATTGTTTTCTGATTTTATCATAAAATACGTTAATTTAGATGAAAATTTAACTGTTTGTTCATTTTAAGATTTTTACTAAACTTACCGTTAAAACATCTTCACAAAAACTGTTCAAATAAATTACCATTGTTTTGAATACATTACTAAGCACGAATGTTTATAGATGCGTAGATTCCACCGAACAAATTGGCATTTGCGCAAATTTCTTCTGCAGTTACTACAGTCCGTACACAAACTAAACACAATAATTTCTTAGGCTCAGAACTTATTTGTCATATTTTAACTTAGCCTTTGTAAATAAGTAAGTAATAATGAAGTATGGTCCATTGAAAAGATGGATTTATTATTAAAACACTACTTAGTCAACTAAACGCATTTAGTAACTGACGTAAATTTGCACAATTTCGTTTATCAGGATATCGGTCACTGACATTTAAAAAGGTGTATCATTTTACAGTCTTGTTTTTATGCATCTGTTTCGGAAGTTAAAATAAACACGTACAATTCTGCTCTGCTGCGGAAATTTTTATTTAGTAAAAAGCACTTGAAAACATGGTCATTATTAAAAAAAAAGGAATTTTTGGTATTCGTATTGGTTTTAATTTTACGTTTATTGAGGTGCTATAGGGTCTGCTTACATTCCTTAAAAGGAATTTCATTATCTGGAACACACTGTATAAGAAGCAATAACTTCTAAACCAGTCATATGCTCTCTTCTTTGGTTTTAAATACTAATTACAGTTACATGAGCATACTTTGACGTTGTCACAGTTGCCCTTTGTTTAATATATATTTTATGCATCGCTATTTATGTCAGGAAAATTATTCTTATAGGTTTATTTATCTCACATTCTTTTCAAGTGATACATAATTCTAAATAACCGGGTTCAAACTTATTTGCGTGGCCTTCACATATAGATATTTTAATGACAGTTATTAAGAAATTTACATAGAATTAAACTAGAATGTTAAATTGATAAAGTGCTCTTATCCAAAAGCTTTCATAAGGTATCGTTGATAAATACACTTTTGATAAAGGTAATTGCAAAATATATCAATATTCTTTCAAGTAATTTATTAAACAATTAAATTAGGTGATAAAATAAATTTTGAATCAAATAAGGGTAATTTAATAGAATGGGTTAAGAGGTCATTTAATACGAAATTTTCGGAGCCTTAGTATGAAGATGGCGTTACATGTCAAAGCCACTCTATTATTATAATAATCTATGCCCTGGAAGGAGCGCGTAAATATTTCTGACGTTTTCGATGCTTAGTTGGTGTTTGGCAGTTGTTTAAGTTAATCGATCTCAGTTATTTTGGAAAAATGGAAAGAATCGAATACTATGCCGTTGTTAAACTCGTAGCATTTGAAAGACAATATACCTGTACAAATTAAAGTAGAAAAGGACAAGATTTGCGGCGACCCTGCCTCATAATTTACCGTGAAAGGATGAGCAGCTTGGTCACACCAGCTTGACTGATGCTGAATGTTCGGGACGGTCCTACTGTAACACATGTAAACAGCTCATCAAATGGTACTGGGAAATTGTCAAATTCTAGTCAGACAGATACAGATAGTATGGACATATCTGACAAAAAATTTGGTTATGCAAGTTGGGTGCCGCGATTGCTCATGTTGAATCATAAACATATTCATATTTATATTCCAAAGCCCTATTGAAGTGATTTAAGCGAAACAAGGTGGATTTTTATCGGTTACTCATAGCTATGGACGAAACCTAAGCCCACCACTATATTACTGGGACGAGGCAACAGTCTAGAACTGCGAAAGCCTAACCCAACCCAAAGAAGGCGGAGGTAATTGTTTTCGTCGAAAAGGTGATGGCGACTGTTTTGGGATCTTCATGTAATTATTTTTGTTTACTAACGCGAATAAAGTAAAACAATAACATACTACGTATCGTTGATTATTAATTGAAAGTAAGAATTGTGAAAAAACCTTGTTCAAAGAAAAATAGATTTTAATCGAGATAACGCACACTCACACACACTCACACACACACACACACACACACACACACACACACACACACACACACACACACACACACACACACACACACACACACACACAC
>JAHWXV010110125.1:0-11944 GCA_024586415.1 Phrixothrix hirtus
ATCCTTAGGTCTGTGTTAAATAACACAGCCCTAAAATTAGTTTGCTTTGTAGTCTAATAAACCAGTTACGCAATAAGCGAAACGTAATTAGAGCACTTAGCTCTTGCTGCCAAATTAGACCGCAAAGCAACAGCCTATTGTCGAAGATCCTTCACTCTACCCTATAATCAGGAATAATCATATGGCATTTATTTTAGATAATTACATAAACCTAAATGTGTTTTTTTTTATTTTTTAATATTTGTAATAATTGTTGTGTCTAGTGACTGAATATGTTTATAACCAAATCAAATATACAGCTCGTTATTATTGAAGTTAAACTGATGTTCGCTTGTCCGACCCTCGTAATAAAAAGTCAATGACTGAATTCAATAAATTAAATTAAAAGAATATCTAATAAAATTACGAAAGACAGGACAGGACGAACATCATAGAGTATGTCCCAGGGAGTTAGAATATGTGCGACATAGGAATGGAAGGTATTCAAAAATATGTGACCTCGAGTTTTCAAATTAAACATCATGTATGTAATGTTTATTTACAATAATTGAAGGTAGAATTCCAAACGTGAAAATTATACTTTTTCATTACAATATTAATATTTTGTTGATTGGTGTCACGGAGAGTCGTGGAGGCGTCATTTAATTACGCAATGGAGGTGACAGAGAGAGAATGGAAATTAAAAAAGGTAAGTTCTGTAAACAACCCCTGTATTCTCGTGTTTGACAATTTTGATTTCTCATGCCTATTTCCATTCTTTTGCATAGCGCTTAAACCCAAATTATAGTGTATACTTCTTTTTTCCAAAGTTTATGAATTGTAATAAAATGCCTCTCCGCTTTAATTACTTTCATTAATCTGCATAAATGAACAGCGCTAGACTTTTTAAAGGAAAGTGTGTTATTAACTGATATTATCCCAAAATTAATTAAATAAGTGTAACTGTCCATTAAATTTCTTTCGAATAGAGGCTTCCACGATTTAATTTTATATTTCATGTATTATCTCAGTGTTATTCAAAGATATATCACAGTTATATAACATGTTTTACATAAATATATAGGGTTTAACTACTGAAAGGCCGTGTTTATAATAAACTTTTACATTCCGGGTCACACATTCTAAGGCCTTCTTTTGTATCTAAAGTTAATCAGTAATTTGGAGTTATTTTACTATTAACTAAGGTTTCGTTAAATATTTCAACATCTTATTTGTATTAAAGGTTAATTATTATACCTTTCAATTAAAAGCTATGTGCGACACCTTCTTATTAATGTATGACCTTTAGTGGGTACAAAAAGTCAAATAAACAATTCACCGTCATTAATATTAAATTAAAGAGATGAGATTTCCTAATTCACAGCCACCATAGTTACATGTGTATTTATTATTTTTATACAGTTGTTAAATTTGAAACTTTCTTTAATTATTCATAGGAAACGTTTTACTTTCTTGCAACAATCTTAACAACAGATCAATTAAACAAACGAATCAAAATGTTATCAGGTCATAGATTAACAAAGTGATTTCTAATAGTGACATAAAATTATTACGTAAATTCGAACAAAAGCTTTTATTTTTAATGAATCAGTAATGAGCTCAAAGTTTTTATGTGGAACCATGTGCATATAGAAAACTACTTTTACCGAAAGCAAAACTACATCGTTTATTATTAGGTAAAACAATTACAGTTGCTCAATTTATCCAAAACTATGCCACTAGATTGGTACACCTCCTACATTCTTTTCTCTCGTTCTAATTTTGAATATGATACTTTTCAAAGTCAGTTGAATAACTTTCGATTGAGCGTAACATAGGAATATGTTATGCAAACAATAACTGAAGCTTGCATAAAAGACTTTCAGAACCTTGTTTGGTGCACAGGTATTAACGTATATTAAATTAAAACAAACAACATATCAATAGCAACTGCTACAAAAAAGTGGTGGTTCCGGCAGACAAATGTCAAAAAGTAGTCCGCGGAACACAACTGGATGGCAGCTGCGAGGCTCGTGCCTTGCTGGGATCACCTGGCCTCCTGCTTGGGGTGCCCCAGGTGCCCCACACCTGCTTACGTCTCTCCCTAAGATTTGACACTTAACCAGCTACTTACATAGTTATTTAAAATAAATTTGATGACCTTATTTGTAATATTTAACATACTTTACTATTTTGTTTTGTTTTAAATGTTAAAGTCGTGCTTAATTTGTGCAATTTTCAACGAGGAGGCTGGTCTTAATTGGCTTGTTGTAGTGTTCTATTTTGAGTAGGTATAACATACAAAAATGTCATGCAAATTATGTTACACGTATTTAGAACACGCATTCCATGGTCGTTATTATTTATTATTAGTAGGTCATGGAGATTCAAGAACAATAAACAATATTAGTTCTGAAAAGAATAAATTAAAGACAATTATAATTTTGAATTTGTATTAGTTTCAGATAAAAACAATGAATATATGTATATTTAGGAACATTATTCTATCGTTTAAATATTTCATTTGATAATTAGATTAATTCTCACCATTATATTGTGAAAGGTATGCAGACGTAATCAATTTCTTATATTAACAAGTTCACCTAATAATAGCTACAAAACTTTGATTAGTATTTAGTTAATACACGGTATTCATCTACAGGTCAACATTCTTATATTTCCTGAAATGTACTAAGTATAACCACTTATTTAATTAATTAAGTAGGTCGTTGTATTCTTCTTTAAAAATTGGTTTTGTAGATATATTAATGTCCAATTTTTAAATTAATTAAATTTTATTATTTACCGTTAATCCTTAGTAAATTACCTAAATACCACTGTTACCTTTCGTCAAACGCTTACATCCTCATATCAGTGATACGAACAAGGAGCACCCAATCAATATTTTCTGCGTGGTATTTACAATTAATACAGTAATTATAAATTAAAAACGACTCTATATATGACCCTTCCATCTCATGTTGGCAAAATATAACTACCTACCTAGGTAGGCACTACTAGTTGGACACTTTAATAAATAACCCTCTGAATAATAAAAATGTAATGTAAGGGGGTTTTCCAAGTTTAATCACGCATTCGGAATTCAAATAAAAATCTTATTAGGAGAAGGCTCAAAACATATTGGTGGCCCACTTTTGAAATTTCGCACTTTTTAATTTAATCTTTAATTGCGGTTTAAATTATAAAAAGTTACATTGATTAATAATAATAATAATACTTACCTACACGTTACATCAATCACCTTCATTAGGAACTTCCCATATAATAATTTTACAGATCAATACATGTACAACTATTTCTAATCTTGGATAACTATAGGTAAATGGTGTTAACACTTTAATTTTTTCAAGTGTTTGTATTGTGAATAAATTCTTGTAAGATTGACAATACTTAGAAATATGCAGTCAAAGTGTTATTTTTATACATATATGGAGCAAGTTTGTTTTTGACTAGTCAAACGATTTTTGTCCGTATGTTAGTAATCAAACACGATTTTCTTAAGCAAACAGCCTTTTTTTTATTATAGCGTTTGTATTTTCATCAGAAAATTATTCAACCCGCAGAGGTTCATAAGTTTTATGCATTTTACAATGGCTTTTGCTTTACAATTGGTAACTATTAACCTAGTATTCCATCTATAACGTATACAGCAAGATTGCAGGCTTTTAGAAATTCATGCAGATAAGCCAGATTCTATTACAAATATTTTGATATATAAACTAAAAGCTCTAATCTTCATTTTTCCAATACTGGATATTGCCTGATATGGTTTAGGTCCTGTGACTCAAATCTGCAGTTGTTTCCGTTCATTGACTAAATTCAAATGTCATAACGAAGCGTTCAAGTTGTAATGACGTGATCTACACATATTTAGTGATACAATAAAATCCCGTTCTAATTTTTATCCAGAGAACCATGGTATCGCTGAGTCTGGATGGCAATGCGAAAAGTATGTTTTGCCTTTAGCAATACCTTCTTTCTTGATACAACTGATCGTTGAACGATTAGCATTTTTTTAAAAGCTGATTAAAGTCAGTGTATTGGTGTATTGAATGGTCTTTTTGTAGATGCGAGTTTGGCCAAAGTGTGAGCGTTTTCATTATCCCAGATACCTCTATTGGCACGAATTCAAATGAAGGTAACTTTAGTACCACTAAAATTGTTTTCGTTGAATTCATTTAGTTTCTTTTTATTTGAAGACATCGTAGTTTATTTTAATACTTATTTATGAGCTCTGCAGACTGATCAACGCACTGAAAGAATTAGAATAAATATTAATATTTCTATGTGTGTTTTGAAGTGCAATGTCCATTGCGTCACTAGTTACAATACATTCAGCAGTAAAGATGGATGCGTTTTTTGTTAAGATCCTGCTGATAGAAAGTTCCCAGTTCAGAATAAATGCACGCAGTTCCATCAGACTGGGTACTTTTCATTTTGCTACCAACAGTAAGCACTGCTAATTCATTTGAATTAGGAGTCATTATGACCTAACTAATTAGGGATTTCATGAACTAGTAATTTTTTCCAATTGCTGTGTTAGGTAAAAGTTTAGGGTTTAATGTGTCATTATGACCTATGAGTGAATAATGTAATTTTTTTTCTGCAATCTCTGATAAAAGCTACTGAGGAAGGTCTTAATCCTTTTATAACTAATTGAATTTTTATTATAAAGATATTTAATTGAAAATCTATGTCAGGGGAATTTTACGCCATCTTCAATTATCATTGACTTTGACTAAGCCAAAAAGGATATTACAAGGCGTACTATTTTTTGTAACAAAGAAATGTCTGATACACAAATTTTGAATTCTTTGTTTCATCTTAACTTTTTTACATTATGGATAATACACAAAAAGTATAATCAATGTTAGATCTGAGGAAAATTTTATGAAAGGGCAGAGGGGTCGGCACCCACAGTGCATCTTAAGAGTTTTATCACATTCGCTTTAGCATGTTATAAGTGGGTCTCAAACGATTTTTTGTAGGTAAATATGACACCCAAAAATTGCACACCTTCTACCGACCTAATAACTAGTTAGCTATATAAACTTCAGTTTGTCCAGGAATAAAATTAGTTCAGTTAAAAAAAACATTTAGTTTTATGAGGAGAAAGAACCAAGTCTAGCATCAAACAACTGTTTTTTATACTTAATAATGCAGCGTTTTCTAACATATTACTAATATTAATATTACTACTAGTTACTAAAAGAAACAGAAACATAAAATTCTGGCGTGAGGCAACAACCGACTTTCTCTTACATACATAGATATACAAATATGCATGTTCACAAATAATTAAAATATTAACTACATTTATTTTCGGCACGACAATGGTAACGATTACCCATCCTCGTTACCGAACACGTACAACTCAGATTTTCTCTGATAACCCGCTTCAACGCATATTTTCAGGAAAACCTCTAAGTTCACGTAAAAGGATATCAAGGCCCTAAGAACCGTAGCAAGTTTCAAAGAAATTGTTAAACACGTTTTTGAGAAAATCGAAAAGAATCGCAAGAATAAAGTGTCACTTCCGGTCATTCAATTTCAACTAAATTCTTGCTGTCTCATATACAGAAGATATAAAACATAAATATGACTTTTTGTTTTCATATAATGATTACTTTTTGAGATACGTTTTTCACAACTAATACTCCAAGTACTTCCAGTTACTCGATTTTTAAAAATGTATTAGGGAAACTCCGTGGTTAATATAAAACTAAATTAAGTAGCTAAAAAGTATACTAAGCTTAAAATATCGTTCAAGCTGATTTTACGAAAACCGTGAAAATGAATAATTCGGAAATTATTTTAAAATGACAGAAATATAGTGGTACTTAGGATTATTCGATTTTAACCAAATGTTTGATTTTGCGGAAAATATGATTATGACCTGAATTATAAATTTTCATTTAGTTAGAGCTTTTAGTTTCATAGTTATTGTATTCAGAGTTAACAGTGAAAATACTTCCGGTTACTCGATTTACAGAAAATTTTCTGAGTAATAACGCTTATATGAAATGGTCTTAGATTCTTAAGAAATGCAATAAATTAAAAAAAGTCGTTACAACCGATTTTGAGAAAATCTCGAAAAACGAAAAATTTGAAAAATATCTAAAAATTACAGAAATAAAGTAGTACTTCCAGTTATTCGGTTTTAACCAAATTATTGATTTAGCACACTAAGGTGATTGTGTCCTTAAATATAAAATTTCATTTAGCTAGGGTTTTCATTTTCATAGTTATTTTATTCAGACTTTATGGCGAAAGTACTTCCGGTTACTGGAATTACGGAAAATCCTATTAAAAATTGCCTAGATTATATGAAGAGGAATTGATTTTATATAGTAAATTTAAAAGAAATCGTTAGAGTTCATTTCGAAAAAATCTTTAAAACCAAAAAATAACAAATCTAAAGTGGAACTTCCGGCTTCCGATTTTAGTGAAATTGTTGCAGTCGCGTACGATGATGGATAGAAGCTCAAATATAAAATTTTGATTATCTAGGACTTCTCGTTTTCGCACGCACGCACGCTATCCACACATACAACCACGCACGCACGCACGCACGCACGCGCGCACGAGAGCACGAACGCACGCACGTACGCACGCACGCACGCACCCACGCACGCACGCACGCAAGCACGTACGCACACACGCAAGCACGCACGCACGCATGAACGCACGCACGCACGCAAGCACGGACGCACACACACACATACACATGATTTTCTCTTTTACCTATATTTCATATAGGGTAAGAAAATATAAAAAATAAATAGAGGGGTTGAAACGTCTCCTTGTGGACACCTTGATATCCATAACTAGTTACATCACTAGTAGTATCAGCGAAAATATACCTTTCACAGTCATAAACTTCTAAAATTTTATAAATAACCTAGAGCAACTATTATTTGATAATTACTCAATTAATATGCCACTGGTTACGTTATCGATTGCTGCACTAATATTCATAAATGCGGATAATACTTCTTATTAAAAGATGCTTCTACAATAAATAAGTTTATTGAGGTTAGGTTATCAGTACAATCCCCTGAGGAATCCCGTTTGGTACATGGAAACTATATTATTTATTTCCAGCCACCATTTAAATTGCTCTGAAGTTATTATATTGAACATCTTACTTATACATGAAATTAAAGCTATTGGTCTTAAATCATCACTTTTCATATTTGAGTACTTTGTGTATAAAACTTTACACGAATCACAAAAAACAAGTCGGTACACCCAAAAATTGATAACGTGAAAAATTTAACTTGCATAACGACAGGTTCGATAACACGCAACCAACCGAAAAACTTTCTCTCAAAAAGTGAAAGCGGTAGGGCATATAAACACCGAACTGTCGGATGCATCAATTTAATACGAATAACGCGATCAAGAAGTAATCAGAGTTGATAATCGCGAATTTGCCGAAACTTCATTACCAAATAAATGGTTCTTATCAGAACCAAAAGACAATTACGTAGGACGAATCTCGGAAATCCAATCCTACAAATACACACATACATATATAGAAGGGATGCTACTTGAATTTCGGGTTACAGCATCACTGCGGTTTGCAAAAAAATTGACATTAAAAATTCATAAATCTTGGCATCTTTACTATTAAACAACTGTAACAAAAAGGATGTATATAGAGCGGTTCTATTACAGAATAATATTAAAGAAAACAAAACAAGGAAAACAGGGATTTAAATCGTGAACATTTTCGAGTAATGATTTTGTTTTACTGTTGATTGAGTAATGTGATAAGAAGTACATCACTGATCTAAGATCTGCTTTTCGTGATGAGGCACCATCAAGAAAAACTGTCGTTCGGTGGTATCAAGAATTTAAATTCGTTCATAGTAATCTTATTGATGAAGTACGTGAAGGTAGCTAATAACATAAGAAGCAGCACAAAACGTTGATGCCGTACGAGAAACGATAAATGCAAATAGTCATGTAACTTATAGAGACATTCAGTCATCCTTATCCATTGACATGAAACAAATAAATCAAGTTTAACATGAGCACTTGGGTGTAAAAAAAATATGTTCATAACTTGACTGAGGCTCAAAAGCAGGCTTGTGTCAAATGGTGCCGATAAACACTTAAACGGTTCAACTCGGGTACAATAAATTTGGTATACGACATTGTCAGTGCTAACGAAAGTTGGATATATGCCTATCAATCTGAAATGAAACAAAGTGGACTGTTTCAAAATGAACTAAAACCAACCACAGTTATTCGCACTCGTTTGTATTTCCAAACAATTGATCGCTTACTTTGTATCGAAAACTGCTCATGTGGCTACTACGCTTTTGGAATACCGTAAAATGTTGAGTAGTATACAAGTATTTGTGTACCACATACTTGTCTGGAATTAGAAAAAAGAATAAAAAACAACGAATCATCTGCATTACGACAATGCAAGTTCACACACAGCACGACTATTTGGCCAGTCAAATTGAAATAGTAACCCTCGTGTATGAATCATTCTCAACATAAATGGTTTTTATATGAGTTCGGTGCTTTAATATTTTTTTTAAATTTTGTTCATCTGTTTAGCTCTAGTTTGTATCGATTTTGAATGTTTCGGTGAAATTCGTTATCTGACTTAATTTTCATTGACTTATTTAGTTTTTCCGCCAATCCAAATAACAATTACTGTTAAATCTGATGAAATGCGTATTCCATTCCTTTCAGTTACTGAAAAGTCGGTAATTAATACTATTGAGATGACAGACTAGACAGCTAGTTCTTCAAATTTATTTTAAGAAACCAGTTTTATCCCCTCTCGCATCGTTAAAACTACTTTCTATTAAACTGATACAAATTCGTTAATTAGCATACATAAGCGTTTATGCATATAATTGTCATACATGAACTAGTAATATGTAAATTTAGGTTTATAGCTTCATTCCGCGATATAATAAATAAAACATCTAGTACTCTATGAAGAACAAAACTCCTGCCAGAGACAGAGGAAACATATAAAGGATGGAATGCTCGTCTCCCTTGGGCTATATTCTAAGCATTTATAGCTGTTGAGTTGGCGAATTGATCACTAAACCAAACGAATTGGGGATTTTTAAATTTCGTGTTTACTCATTTTGGCGCTGCAATTTCCAATTTTAAGTTTCATGTTTTATATAATTGCATTTTTAGTGAATTTTCAGTAACAATTGGTAAAATAAACGACATAATTCATTCCTTAGATATTTATGAATTTCTGTAATTCATTTTATAATGTGTTTTCGACCACTACAATAATCATATTGAGAACACTTAAAAGGTTTCTTTCCAGTATTTTTAAACTTCGTGTTTACTCATTTTGGTGCTACAATTTCCAATTTTAAGTTTCATGTTTTATATAATTGCATTTTTAGTGAATTTTCAGTAACAATTGGTAAAATAAACAACATAATTCATTCTTTAGATATTTATGAATTTCTGTAATTGATTTTATAATGTGTTTTCGACCACTACAATAATCATATTGAGAACATTTAAAAGGTTTCTTTCCAGTATTTTTAAACTTCGTGTTTACTCATTTTGGCGCTACAATTACCAATTTTAAGTTTAATGTTTTATATAATTGCATTATTCGTGAATTTTCAGTAACAATTGGTAAAATAAACGACATACTTTATTCCTTAGATATTTAAGAATTTCTGTAGTTGATTTTATATGTGTTTTCGACCACTACAATAATCATATTGAGAACACTTAAAAGGTTTCTTTCCAGTATGATTACGCATTGTATTTTCAAATAATTCTTTTGTTTACTATTATAATTGAATATATTTAATTGGTTTCTTTCCAGCATGATTAAGCATATGATTTTTAAATATTCCTTTTGACCTCTATTATAACCACACTGACAATATTGGAATGGTTTCTTTCCGGTATGGATACGCTTTTTGAATGCTGCTATATTTAAGAAATGTAATTTCTTTGTCGATTATTTTTTTAAATAGGTGCTTTGCTGAAATAAGAAGTAATGCTTGTATGAAATAAAAGTCAAGTAAGAATTAATATTTTAATTCCTGCACCTTAAAAACTAATATAAAGAGCTACTTGATAAGTATATTAGTGAGTTTTAAAGGAATTTCAATTCAGTTTTGTAACACTTGGGGACACATATTTAACTAACTTAATCACCTTGTAATTTTTGATTATGCACCATCTACACTCGCTACTATATAAGGATAGTTTTTATTAACCACAAGTCAGAAATGAACTAGCACTTCTTTGTCATTTCCACATACATACATATTTGTATTTTGTTCTTTACAAACTTGTACAAGATCACCACTAAATATTTCAAATGATTCCATGTATTTTTTCATATTTTTTTGTATATGTTAACCTGATTTTTAAATATATTAATTCCCGTACCGTCAAATAAATTCTTGATAACCTCCTAGATAATACAACCTTAACCTGTAAATCTGCTGTAAAAGTTATTGAAGTTTAGTGCTCAGATCGCCAACCGACTAGCAATAAATCTATAAATTCCTATATTATAGGAAGGGGGGGGGGTTGAGCATTCTATCCTTCACAATTTATCTCTATTCCACAATTTCATTCGCAGAAGAACGCTATTCAAGCCAATTTTGGCCATATTGGATAAAAGGTGTTATGTACCAAGGCAAATTCCCCATTAAAATCCGCAGCTCAACAAATTACAGTATTATAATATGAGTACCTGTAGGTATTTTATACGTTTGATGTAAAAAGAATTTATGAATTTCCTCAAATTGTGGTAAATTCTATATTGGAGGAACTGGAAGGTCATTGGAAATAAAAATTAAAGAATACACAAATTATATGAAGAATAGCCCATTTATACAATCTAAAATTTCAGAACATTGACTTGCAACGAGCGATAGTACTTTTCTTCTGAGGAAAACATTTTACATAAAATACAATGATTAAAACTGCATTTCGAAGAATTCTGTTGATTTAAGTATAATTTGGTTTTCTTTAATTACAAAATATTTTATTGTAAATTGAATTGTTAAATTGATCTAACTGTGTTCGTTGTGCTTGATAACGAAGACGTATTTTCTTTGAAACGTTGAGTTTTTTGAGCTTTTTAATCCAAGCCTCCCTTGTCTAATTATTGGATTAATTTAAAGCCTTTGTCAGCGTTATAAAGTTTTAATTGCTTACAAGGACGTTTTCTTTATTAATTGTTAATTATTTTTTAATTTAGTGAGGTCTAACTCCATATTTAGAATTTGATTTATATTTGAAGTTGCAAACAATCGACTATACAAGGTATTTAAAATTCTAGAATGTTTTAATGCTCATACAATTTCAGAAGCATTATCTACAAAAGGATTCTGTGCTATACAAGGAATTTTCTGAAAAAGTATCTAATCGACATTAGTGCAATGTATTTTATAATGCTCCCAATGAGTCCTAAAATTTAATCATATTATTTAAAACCAGATTTATAAACAAATTTATTGTAATTTAAACAAGTTGGTAAGTTACTAATTCAGATCATAATTTAATAACAATGTTTAACCACCGATCTACATAGTTTTGATGCCATAGAAAATTTTCCCCAATCGTACGTTACATATATTTAAAATCATCTGCATATAGTTGAAAATATAAAGAAACAAAAGCGCATCGTGTTTGTTGAAACTGCTTAATTTAAGAATTATAAAAAACGTATTACAATCTTGTAGGACAACCAAGTAATTCAAAATAGGGTCAAAAAGGTTCTTTATATCGTGATATTTTTGGTTTTCACGGCTGTCTTTGAAACTACACCTAAAAATGCAGCAAAGTTTCTATACCGGGTGTCTCAAAACTGTGGTGACATAGAGCTACCACGTATTCTGGGGATCAAAATAAGTCGATTGGAATCAACTTACCTATGTACAAAAGTGTACCGTTTGCCCGTGGCGCCAGTTCA
>JAHWXV010110193.1:0-11876 GCA_024586415.1 Phrixothrix hirtus
TAGTCATATGAAATACAAGGTTACGAAATTTGCTGGCGCACAAGTTCAGCAAGACAGCAAATTGCAACAATAATAAATTATTTAAGAAATCCACGAAAATATGCGTACTGGGGAAAAGTAAGATGGAAAGAATTAGGGATAAAAATATAAAAAAATTCTGGCATTTGTTTAAGCTAAAATTGAACTTTGGTTTATAATAAACATATAAATTAAAAGTAGGTATGAAATTGATTGGTAACCGTGTTGAAAGAAATGAACGCAGCGAAACACTTAGATCTAGGTTATAGCATTGCATAAAAGTTAAGTCTTTTGTTTTTAATAAACATTCTGTTAAATGGTTCATTAGTGTTTAATTTGAATCACGTTAATCACTTGATTAACGTCTTGATGGTTAGCACATCCCCAATTAGCAAGCCATAAATAAAATTGTTCTTGAGGCAAGTTGAGGTTGATTTACGGATGTGCATAAGAGGACAAAGAATTGTTTCTCCGACGCACATTCTTTCTTTTAGGTTCTCTTGTCTATGAGGCACCTAAAACCAGCCCTTTAGAACAATTACTGTTGAAGAGCAAACATTATGGGGTTGAAGGACTACACCAGGTTCGACATCCTACTTACACAGATAAAGTAACATAAAATTCTTTTAACCCTATTTTCTGAAATAAGTATTTTTAGAAACAAACATATGTTCCTAGCTCAAGATATACCGATGAGTAATACACATCAAAGTCAAAATATTACTATCTGGCACGGCGCGCACGCCAGGGCCGGACTTAATTCGTTAATATTTCAAAAACCAAGTTTTTGAAAAAATTTCGTAAGCAAATCTTGTTCTGGATATTTTAATGGTAATGGATTACTTTAATAAACACAAACCATGTAGGCTCAGAAATAATAGGTGTAAAGTTGCTAAAGTATGAAATATAAACTATTGTGTGAACTATCTTTCTAGGAAAAGTTGGAGCGTCTATCTATTCCATTTTCCATTAATCTTACGATTCGTGAAATTATATTTTTGATAAAAGTTATTTGTTATATCATCGGGCATATATAGAGTAATTAATACGACGCAGCGCTGTGTTATCTTTTAAAAATGGTTTTCTAAAGCTAGAATAGTAACGGGCATCTGTGATTATAATTTCTTGTGCGTATTTTCTATTTGTAAAAATGTTTGTTTTATCGTTAAATGTGCAAATAAAAGTATTTGTTAATCTGATGGTGCTTGGATGAAACATTACAAAAACAACGTCTAAATCTCATAGTTGTACGTGTTACTCGTTGTAGATTAAAATTTTATAGCTGTTTGCTATATATAAAATGTACAGTAAGTACGTATTCACGTTTAATAATGCTATGGTTTTACATGGTCGAATTTGAATTACTTTATAATTAACAAATAATAAATTTCTATGCATTTATTTTTACTGAATAAATGTTGTACATTTATTTACATATATTAGATAACTTGCATATTGTTTGTTGTCTTAGTATTCTTGATTAATGCCTGTTAGGATTGTAGCAAGTATATTTTATATTGCTTTTACCCATAGTATTGTTTATTTCAGACAATGTAATATTTATAATTTTTATTTTTTTCTATCTTCATCTACACCTATAGCGATATAAATGAACGTACGGAGGCGATCACCACTTGATCGTCTACTATTAACTAGATGCACCCCATACGGCAAGGGATTCTATGACGTCAGAATTCCGCTACTTTAATCATTTATTTACCTATGCAAAACTTTTTAAAAAATTCTAATTTATTGCTAATATACTAAATAAACTGTAATCTCTCTAAATATTAAATATAAAGAAAAAACGTTGAATTACCCCATTATCCGGAAAATTCCTTAGCTGTTGTATGTTTATTAATTGATAAATAAGAGTAATTAGCTATATTCATATAGATATGTATTTTAATCTTTTTATTTTTGCAAAAACGTATTATTTTATTTTCGTTTTTCGATAACAGCAACAGCTTTGAGTATTAATAAAAGACAGTTTTCAAGTCAAATGAAAGTATTAACGCCAACCCATAAAAAGAAATCTTGATATCGACTAAATTTTGGTAAATAAAAGCAGTTTTGATGCAAAAATTTAGTTCAATAAAACGTAACATCTTAGGAATGAACATCTTACAACAATTATTTTGATGGCGAAGAATTATTTTCAGTAAGAGAAAGGGATTGGTTTAGATGCATTTTGACTTATTCAAGTCAAAAATATACTGCACAATGTTTTGAGAATCATCCATCGGTATATAGTAAAGGTTTCCAGTGAACAAAAGGCAAGTGGGACTGTTGCAGGAGCAAATCCCCGAAGTGTCAAATCTAAAGGGTGTGATAAGACGGGAAGCATTCCTTTGTATATAGAAAAACAATTTACAACATATTGAGCTCTGTCAAAGGTTAAAGAACAATACTCTCCATTTTCTTCACTTAATTTTACCTATCCAAAACTAGAAAACAAATCGATACTTATAGAATATAATAATAAACACTTTTTAGGGTATTTATGTTAAATCTAATCTGTAAAATCAATAAGCCAATTATTTCATAATAAGTGGTAGTCAACTGAATAATTTTTCTACTTCGTCCGTTCAATATGTACTTAGATTAAGTAAATAATATATGTTTCAATCTGCGATGATACGTATTTCCTTAACAATATTCATCATGCCGCTTCACATAATTTTGATAGCAACATTCCGAACGTCACCATCACCTACTGATCTTCCTAGTCTATTGGTTCTCGTGAAACATTTAAATTCGTATAGCCCTTAAAATTATTATTTTGAATAATTGTTTTTTATGTTAACGTGTTTTGGTGTAGAGATATCTCCAATTAATTAGTTGTTAAAAATGATAAGTAGGGAATTAATCTAACCTTAAGACATTATTTGTATTTTTCATAATGAAATTTGAGAAAAGCTTTTTTACTAATTTGGGTTATGTATTTAAACGAAACATTGTACAGGGAATATTCAATATCAAATTGTTAAAAGAAATATTTAAAATTTTTGTTTAAAATTACCTCTGCATAGTACAGTTGGAAGTATATTTTGCTATAAACTATTTCAACCATTTCCATTTTAATTTTTAATCCTGCCATTTTTCAGTCCCAATAGTACTCAATTTGTCACAATTCAATAACTAAAATCGGATCATTTACATCACAAATTTTGTTTAATTTTAAAACCTTCAAGAACATAATAATATAATAAGATACTTGCATATATACAACAATCACATTTATTTTCTAAATAGACCGAAAAATGTCCTAATTGAAGCAATTATTTTAAATACACCAATTGTGCTACTTGAAAAATATATTATTCGTATTTTCGTATAAATTTAGACCAAATAGCTTGAAGAGGTGTCATATTCTCCGAGATTTAGGAAAAGTGACGTAAGCAAAATTTAAATTCTTCAGTAGGACATTAATTAAAATTAGGACTAATTATGGCTAAAATAATGTACTCCTACAATTAATGAAAATATTCTCACTTATAATTGTTTAAAAATGTTATTTCGAAAGATTGTTTATTCGAAGAACTGTTTTTCTAAGAAATGATCCTTCGACGAATTGTTATTTCCAAACATTGCTTTTCGAAGAATTGTTTTCGAACAATTCTCTGGACACCGTAATAAGCACGCTGTTAGTCCTCGAAATCATTATGAAATAAGAAGGTAATTCAATATTCTGTTCAAGTTCAAGAAGAATACTACCAAAATCTGAGTTAGAAATTCCCTTCTGATACAGAAAAAAATGTTGACATGTTTAACTGTTTGAATCTTCTACAAGCAGATATGATATCGAAACAATATTTCCAGTTACTACGTTATCAACTATTGCCTGAGATTGATGGAATATTTTAAATTCTCAAAATATGTTTTAAATTATTTTTCAAAATATTTAGCATCATAAAAGATAAAGCCTTTGATGTATGTACACATAAAATGGCAAATTGCACATAGATTACAGTTTTCAATAAAATAATCAAAACTAAATCAATAATGTCAACAGTTGCCTTGTAATAGTTTAGGTATTTGAAAAATTGCGAACAAAACAACTTTTCAAAATATTGATATAAAATAAAAAGCGGATTATAATAGCAACTTACCGTAGTTGAACCTAGGAAAACAAAGCATTCTGTTATATAAATATGACAAACCTTGGCCGTGTAAAATATTTACAATGGCAATTTGTCAAACCTTAAATAGATGTAATAAAAGACATCTTAGATTCTTTAACATTCTTTAACCATCATTCATATCCCTACGAGATACCTAATGCCCGGTTCATATATTAATAAATTTAAGTATTAACATACAAGGCGTCCCATCTAAGCGAAATTAATTTATAACTCACTTACCTTTATAATTATCAAAAAACGGTTCAGCAAATGTTGTAAAAGCGCACTGCTTACATAGTCTAAAAATATCTTCGATTATACAGGTTGTCCCATTTTCCCATAATACTAACTAACTTGCTTATCTTAAATGAGCCACCCTATATATTCTTACATATTTGGATTACTTTTGCAATTTTAAGCTGGCGTTCTGTATTATACCTCATACTCAAGCTTCACTGTTATCGAGAAATTCATATTTTTGGGAAAAAAATTAAGCCGGCGGCGTCCTAGAAAATTGCAAATATTTTTTAAACGAATCAACTTCTAAATCCGCCGTTTCTGTGAACGCTCGTATTATGAATTGCTCAATACATAGTACAGGGTAATCATTGGCATGATACGCAACTCAAAAGCTCTCAAGCGCGGTTAAGTAGGTTTCTAAAATTGAGTCCCCAAATCCGATTTGTAATATTTATCTGCAGTAGTTTTTTCAAAATTTTAAGTTTTTCTTTTCTGGTTGTTAAATATCTGCGTTCCCACTTCATGAAAAAAAAGCGATGACATTTCTTTTACGTAGATTTTGGAATATTCTAGAACTTGCCTATGCATAAAGAAGTAGTATTCGAAACTGGGCTAGTTAAAACAATTTATCGAAATAACTACTACTAAATCAGCTATTGTTGTAAGTAAAAATAGACTTGCAAGGGATGCCTTCTTTTTGATAATTTGTGCAGAATTTCTTACTATGACAAAATTAGATAGTATAATTGGACACAGGCGTAAATTAAATGAACTGCAAAGACATCTATAAGATTTGTAAACATGGAATAGAAGAAAGGTTATAATAACAGGCAAAATGGATTTGGTTGTATTAGCGCTTGCAGTGGAAAGTACTACATTTTAAAAGGAACAAAATGGAATTCCTAGTGATGTTAGGCAAGCTAATTTCAATTGGTTTTACTTAATTTAACGCAAAGAACTAAAAAATTTTCCACCCAAATAGCAAGCCCATATGTGCAAAATTATCTCAAATTGTACACGTCAGTAATAACAGTTTACGACTTAAAATATCATAATAATATCAACCAAGCTGCGCGAGACAAAAGTCACCGCCTTCTCTTCCCAAAAAGAAGTACTTGAGCACATGAAACAAAAAACTTAAAGTTGCGAAAAGCTACTGCAGTTAGATATTGAAAACGGCATTATCAACAGTAGGATTTAGTTGGAATAAATAAAGTTTGCCATTTAGAGAACTCGAGTTACGTACCTTGGGTACTTGAACCGGTATCAAGTACCGGCGCATTTAAAAAGATATTCGTAAATTATCAGAGCGCTGATATTTTCCCGAAAAGTCTGTTTTTCTCTAAAATGATAAATCTTAGGTAGGAAGTATGATAATAAAACTAGCTTAGAATTGGCAAAGCAATCCAAATATATAGGGAGTTTGAAAAAGGACTCCCTAGTTTTAATGTGCCCTAGAACCTGTACAAAGTGACATACACTAATATAGTTTGTGGTGATTGATTCATCAACTGTTCATGTTTTGCTCCCGTAAATGTGAGAATTCAGTTTCTGCAGTTGGCAGACTTGCTTGATCTTGAGAATAACAGCGTCAGTGCTCAGTTCAGTTCAGACCGTCAGTGCAGTGCAATGGCTACTTTCAGACGTTCAGTGCAGTGCAATGGTTACTCCGCAATAGAAGGCGTAGTGTTATTTGGCTTGTGCAAACTGAGTCTGTTATAACAGTGCATCGTAATTTTAGACGTCAGTATGGTGGTGAACCACCTACAGCAAAAACTATCTGTAATTGGCCAAAGTCTTTCAAAAAAACCGATAATGTTTTAAAAGTGAAATCGACTGGTAGACCAAGAACTCCTGAAGCTAATGTTGAATAGATCCGTGTTTCGTGTGTTCGAAGCCCAAAAAAGTCATTGGCCAAACAGCTGCACCTGCTATGTTGGTGAATACGTGACGAAAAGTGAAATATCCTCTGGACATGTGTAGGGCAACAAATGGATCCCACATTGAAGTTTACTAACCTTAAAAAAAACTTGAAGGTAGCCTCTTTCATTGTATGTACTCGTTTATGTAGTTCTCAATTAATTTCGCCATTAAATTTATACATAAAACTAGGGAATTATTTTTCAAACACCCTGTCTAGTCATATACAGGTTGTTCTATTTAAAATAATTAAGTTACATAAGTATGAAAAAATGAGATATGAATGATCGAAAGCATTTTTATCATATGTAACCAGAGAACCTGCACAACCATTTCTTGAAACATTTTATTATCGTTACAAAAGTAAGTGAGTTACAAAGCAACTGCAATTGGATGGGACACGGTATTTATTATGGGACCTTTAGAAATAGTGAACATGTAATAGATAGGCAAAATATACCATAAACTAAAGTTGACTGTGCTACAATCCTAGAAAATGTGTTTTAATATTAAATTTTAAATGCTATATCAATTCAAAGCGTACTTACCCACCAAGTCGATGTAGAAGTTTCTTCTTTATTATCGATACAAAAAGTATGTAGTAGAAACCTAAATTAGGAAAAATTACTGACGAAACATTCCGTTCTGGAGTTGAACAAACGAGTTGTGTTAAGAATAGGCGCAACTTTGTATCGAAAATAATCAATATTTATTTGTAATGTATCTCATATTTGAATTTTTTTTCATAATTTCCGCCACCCTTATTCTATTCTGAATGTTTAGCAAATACTAGAAAAAAGCAATTGGCAATTTTTCTACAAAGTAATGTTTCAGAGACACTGAAAGAAGACAAATACAAGGCTAGTTCAGGCAGGCAAAAATACACAAGATAGCGCCACCCGAATAAAGTCAATATTATTTTGCTAAAACACATTCCTCTAGATAGCGCCAGAACAGTTTTAAAGAACATCTGCCGATTAGTCTGTGTTTGACGGTAAACCAAAGCTTAACAAATATTATGCAGGTTCTGCTTAATCAACTAAAATTTAATGATTTCCATTCGCGATACTGGCCTAAAACTGCTCGTACACCAGAATGATAACAGAAACGCACGATAGTGTGTTGGCAGACCATCGACTGAAGACGTTTGAGATTGAGAAGTCTTTACACTTGTCGACTGGTACAGTAGTTTCAATTTGGATATGAAAAAGATTTCTGCAAGATGGGTACCGCGTTTGTTAATAGTGCACCAAACACGTAAATCGTTCAACGACTTCGTAGTAATGTTCGAAACTGTTTAACCGTAGTACATGCAAATGTTTGCGCCAATTTAATACCATTGGTGAGACTTCAATCCACCACTATACTCCAGAAATCACAAATTCATGGAAACAATGGGTAGAAGCTGATGCATTGAAGAAGGCAAAAGTAGTATCATCGGCTGGTAAATCATTGGCAACTAGTTTTTGGAATATTCGCGAAATAATTTTCATTGACCGTCTTCAAAAAGATAGAACAATAACGGGAAAGTATTATTCATCGTTGTTGGACCCAATTCATGAGCTGCATTAGAAAAGGCTTCACATGTGCTATATTTCATCCGACTTGGCACTTTCTGACTATTTCTTATCCCGTTGATCGTTGGTAAGAAATGCTCTTCGAATGAAGATGTCATCGACAAAGTAGCCGCGTCTTTTGGAGACTTTGTTAAATCTTATTTTACTAAAGGCATTAAGCGTCTTAGATATCATTGGAATAAGAATATCGAGTTGGAGGGGGCTATGTTGAAAAACAAAACGTTTTTATACCGAAAAACAATTTATTAAACCACCCTCGTATAATGGCACAGTTTTATTTGTGACTTTCCGTAATGTTAATGGAAATTAAGTCTGGGCGGCATGGCTAATTGTAGATACTCTCATTAAGTTTCCTTTATTAAAAAAAGTTTACTTAGACGTAGGAACTGGGAAAAGTCGCAGATCTCAAAGCCAAGTCCAAAAAGTTGGGTAGGAGAGTAATTTTTTTATTAATTTTAATTAAGCATTCACTTATAGCTTAAATTCTTTTTATTTGTTTTTAAATATTTTGCAGGTTACTCAAATTTTTATTTTATTTTTCTATTTTTTGCAAATTTTGCTAAAAATATTCCCAATAAATGAATCACCCTGTATTCAAAGTTTTATGGAAGGATATTTGTGAGATCTTGTACACCTAAGATAAATCAATGAAGTAATTAATTGTTACACTAATAATACCTATTAATATTTATTCTGCCCTTAGCGTATGAAACAACCGTAAATTATTTCAAAAAATGGTTTCGAATGGAAAATTTTTAACAAAATAATTTCAACAGGATTTCTTTTCCATAATAAAATGGTTACCAGTGAAAACCTTGCTTAAAAAATCTGAGAAGCAGTATTAGTACATTGTAGAATGTAACCACCCTCTATCGTGACACATAATGATAAACAAAAAAAATGATTTAATTTCTTTAAACAGAACAAAGGATTTTATATATTATCTTCTAATTTTAAAATCATAAAACTCCCCAAGTTGCTTTATAGTTTTTGCACGGATTACTTAGTTCTTTCAATGATTAATGTAATTTTGTGTATAAAAAAATTAATTTAAAGGCAATCCCTTCTTTTGAGTTTTTGCAATAAGGTGATTATTGAAAATATATAAAACGACTTTATATAGTGAATATTTTGCCATTTTACAGTACGTATACGTTCCTTCAACGCACTAAAAATATAAGAAAATAATTGTGAAACCAACTACCCTTACCAGTTGCACTTGCAAATTTCAAAATGGTCGATTTACATGCAGATAATTATTAAAAAACGTATCGAGTTACTTTTTTAGCAAAAAGTAATAACAGTTTTAAATTTAGCAATAAATTTTAAACATTTAAAAAGGCAATTAAAAATTAATAAGATCTCGTGTATAAAAATTTAATTTGAAGCTATAATCCTAACCTCTGGGCCGGGGAATCAAAACAGCAACCTATACAGAATGCTCAGAGAGCAAATTTGGATTTAGGGCGGAGGATGGTGCGGCAGATTTGACATCCGGGCGTTCATGAAAATATTTGCACACAAATGTCTTCATACAAAGGGAAATTTATTTTTTATTATTAGTAATATATTTTTCAGAATAAGGAGATACCAACTATTTGCAATATAGTTTTACATTAAAAATTACAGTACATTTAATATTAGTTAACACGAATAAATTATTCCAAGTAGAATTACTTATAATGCAGTGGTATATTATTATGAACACATAAAGGTTTTTGAAAAATATCCAAAAAAATTAAATAAGCACATAGCTTCAATATGAATATATTGAAGAATGAATTACTAAATTAAATAAATTTAATTTTTAGGTCCGTTGTGATGAAAATATGGTGGCCTTAAAAAATATTATAAATAGATATAAAATTGAAGCTAGGCATTAGTTCAACTTTCTAACGAAACATAAAGACCTAAAGCATTATAAGTAAAATCGCAAAAGACTATGACCTAAAATGAGCTCAAGTTCATACCTCATTGTCTCCACGTGCAGTGTAGATAAATTCACAAGTTGTGGGCCATGTACTATGTATAGGCAAGCACGTCTATCAATGTTGCACTTTTCTAGTAACAATCACATATCTTGTTGACAGAGAAAGTACCACAGCCTGTGACAGTAGCTTGTGACATGTCGAGATGCTAGCGTTGGGTGGGGACTCAGCGGGTCTTTGATGCTCAATCGATCGCTTCACGCCCAGTTTTCCCGCGCATAACTGGATGTTGCGCGCTTCTGGAAATCTTCCCTGCGCTTGCAAACATCCCAAATGAAATGTGAGGGTTCTCGGTCCTTGGAGTTCCGTAATCCAAGGACTCCTTTGAGAATTCATGCCCCGCTGAATATTTCGCGATCTATTTCAGCTCCTGCAATCGAGATTACTTTGACGATTACTTATCGTTATTGATTTAACTTTAAAATAAATCAGTTTCTTATTACAGAAACCATAAAATATGATAATAAATATGTAGAAAGCATATAACATAACAACTACATTTGCATTTAGCATAATCACCGCTAAATTTATGACTTTGTTAGATTAAATTTAATACAGAAGAATAATCTAATTAAAATAAATTATTAGTTAATATTAGCAATAATGCAATATGATTCATTAATTATATGCAAATTATATTTTTGCAGAACAACGCCCTGTTAATTCTGTAATACCGGCGTTAATGTAAGACGGTCTCTTTAAAACCACACCCTTTTTTCAAAAACGGCTGCGGTAAATAAATTATATAAATATCCAATTTTACGTTTTATTTTATTACACTAAAATAATTTAGTGCTAAAAATGTCTCGCAGTTGTTTGATGTAAACTTGATATCTATTAAAGCTTTGTTACAGACAATTTGTAACAAACATTTTTAGAAATGCAATTATAATTGCTGTTAAATTAATTTGAAACACAATGTACTACAAAGAAGGCTTACTGCAGTGAAATTTTAAATACATAGATGTTTAAATAATTTAATGAGCCTAAATATAAGAAACGTAATTTAATAACGATTTTTAAACAAAACTAAATTTAAATTTAACGCTATTATCATCTTAGCATTCCAGAATTATTACTAGAACATTTAATTGTTAGTATTAATATTAAAATTCAGCGACACTTTTTAGAACTTTCTAAATTCCATTGCTTTGTTTGCTCATAATTTCGTGAGTTTTAATGATCTTAGAAACATGTATATTTACGTGTTTTCAATTCTGTAGTGATTCAAATAAACCTTGAAAACTATCAATGGAATAATTTGTAGATTAACTCAAATGTTTGGCATTGGTAATAATAAAAAACATGATCTCAGGATCCAAACATATTTCGCCTACATTAAATATAAACCTAGTACATTTATGAGACGTGAAACTTAATTTAATAACTTGTCACCTAAGCTACAGGTGAAACCTATTGGTATAATAAATTTGAATTTCGATTAAGCGACATGATTTTTTGGCACCCGTTTTCTCAGTTTTTCATTTGGTTTTATATCAGTAGTGTTCCATTTTTGGATATTAATTAATTAATAATTCGTTGTAACCCATTTTACATTTTGAACTTTGTGTTACCACCAACTCTACTTTATTTTGTAACAAATATATACAGTGAGTGTCAAAAGTGAATGTACACTAACATTTTATAGGTTTCATAGACGAATACAAAGTTATTAATACTACCAAGTAAACGAAATTTATATATAATAAACTAGAATAGATGGTCCTTATAATGCAGAAAAAAGAATTAAAAAACTTTCAAAACTAAAACTTTGCCAATAAAATAAATGACATAACTACCAAAATTACGTGTCAAAAGTAAGTATACACATTTCAGAAATAAAATTATTTACAAATATATTTCAGGAATAACTTTGATATCTAAGTAATTCAAGTGTTTTTATTCAGTTTGCATATAAAGGGTTTTCCAATAAGAATGATATGAATTTAAAATGAAATAAAATAGAAGTGATTTCAGATATAAACAAACTTTTTGTATTATCTTAAAGT